>CATKHJ010373473.1:0-10815 GCA_949750685.1 Vernicia montana | reverse complement strand
GTGATAATCTAACAGATTTGTTTACTAAAGCATTACCTACTGCCACATTTAAGAAATTAGTTCATAGTATTGGAATGCGTCGTCTTAAAGATCTTCAGTGATATTGCAAATAGGGGGAGTTTAGCACTGTACTCTTTTTTCATTAACCAAAAGTTTTGTCCCATTGAGTTTTCCTGGTAAGGTTTTTAATAAGGCAGTGTACTATTTGCATGTAAGGATATTGTACTCTTTTTTCTTCACTAGTTTTTTTTTTTCCTACTGGGTTTTTACTAGTAAAGTTTTAATGAGGCATATTCTTTACAAAGATAGACATCCAAGGGGGAGTATTATGAATAAATTAGAAAATGAATGTCTATAACTCATGACATTTAAAATTCTATAACTCATATCTTTTATTACATTAGGTTACATGTTTTTGAATTTATTGTAATTGATTATATTGTAACATATATTGTTTTTACCCTATAAATAGAGATACTCATAGCATTATTATACACACTAAGAAAATAGTAATACAAAATTATTGTTCTTATTCATTATTGTGTTCTTGTTACTTTTACTTTTATTTATTTTCATAACAATAAATAATAAATAAATCAATAAACACCGGCTTACCCCTTGTATAATAAGAAAAAGTCATTAGATAGGGACCATTTAAAACCACAATTTGAGATGAATTCCCGCCTATAGGTACTATTTAAAAAAAAAAAAAATCAAGGGTTAAATATTCTATTAATTACTAATTTATTTTATTTTGTAATTTTAATTTTATGAAAACTATTATAGTATTTTTATAGTTTACAAAAAAAGTTACAAAAAATATTTTCCTAGTAGTTATAAAAAATTTTGAATTACTTTTAATAGATCAATTTTTAATAATTAATTGTAACTTGAGATATTATAAAAATTATCACTATAAAAATTATCTTCTTAGTTCTTATTCTTAAGGTTTTTTTTTTTTTTGTTGGGGGGGGGGGGGGGGCAAATAGACTTTCAATAAATATATGTTATTTGTAGACCAAAATAAATTATATGGTATAGTGAAATTAAGTTTAGTAAAAGAAATGAAAATTTGAATATTTTTATCATTCACTTGACTATATATATTTTATGGTAATTAAACGATTTATATGGAATAGTGAAATTAAGTTTCACAAACTTATAAAATAAAGTTATTTATTACAAAATTCTATAAATTTATAAAATAATATACAAAAATTAATTTTTATTAGAAGATTTTGTTAAAAAAAGAAAGAAATTGTAAGTTGATCATTTATAAATAATGTATTATATTACTTTTCTTTTTTACATGTAAGTTTTCATGAGATTTTATAAAATTAATTTATTTTTCATAAATTTATTATTTTATAGAACAATATGTAAGATTATTTACTTTTCTCAAGAATTTTATAAAATAAAATTATTTTTTTTAATAAGATTACTATTTTCCTTCAAAGTATATGAAGAAATTTGCAAAATACCACTTCATCCAATTTAACAAATTTAATTTAATTTTCCCCTCCACGCTCAAAAAGAAAAAAAAAATTAATTGATTTGAAATTAATTAAATGATAAAATGATAATTTAATTAATGAGAAAATATATTAATCGAGTCAACCCTAAGGCGGCAACATGCGTGGGGTTGTAATCGAGCCGAATCGAACTTTAACATTTCAGACTTGACTTAATATTTTTTTTTTTCGAGTTCGAATTTTGAATCGAGTTTGAAAATCATGTTTAAATTTGACTCGTTTAAACTCGAGCTTGACTCGAGATCGGTTGGTTAATAAATTATAATTCAGTTAAATTCGAGTTTGATTCGTTTTGAAATTCATTTATAATTTATCAAAATATTCAACTTTTTAAATATTTATTTATAATAAAATAACTATAATAAAAATACTTAAAACTAACATAAAAATGAATCCAATTAGTAAAAAAAAAATTAATCATAAAATATAGCATTACATGCATTATAAATATATTAATTAATAAAAATTATATTTTTAAAGATTATAATATTAGATTATATAATAAGAAAATATTAGATTATATTAATCAGTGATATATATATTTTAATCAAATTGAATTATAAAAAAATTTATAAAAGTATTAAAATATATATTTTTGGAGTGTAAAAATTATTAAATTAATAATAATAATAATAATAATAATAATCAAGTTATTTACGAGTTTATTATCGAGCATATTCGTGAATTTATTATCGAATTGTTCAAGAGTTTCTCAAACTCGGTTCGTTTATTAATCGAGTTTTAAAGTAAGGTTCAAGTTTGACTCGTTTATAAAATGAGTCGAACGCAAACGAGTTTTTATTAAACTAAATACTGTGCTGATCGCGAATAACTTAGCTCATTTGCAGCCTATGCGGGGTCACTAACCTGGCCACCAAACAACGGATTGATTCTAAGTCCGGTTTGGGATCGACCCGACCCGGGAATTGCAGTTACAGCTTACAGGTATTGAATTGCCTAAGCGAAAGGAAGTTTCCTCTAAAATGATCAAATGAATCCAAACAGAGCCTTGAGAAATGGCGGACCCACAAAGAAGCTTCTTCCTAATTTGACTTGGACGGTACAACAAACAACAATTACACAGCTACAACCAACTTATTTTCAATTCCGATTCCTCTTCTCGTCTCTTCTGTTTCTCCTCCACCCGTCTCAAATTTATCAGATACAATAACCCATAAAATTCAATTCCTTTTTTTCGTTTAAGAGAGCCATCACCATGAGTTTTCAAGATCTCGAGGCTGGAAAGCTTTTCCAACTGCGAAAGAAGCAACAGCAAACTGAACCTTCTCAAGCTGTCGCCGCCGGGATTTTCCAAATCAACACCGCTGTTTACTCCTTCAACCGCCTCGTCAATTCTCTTGGAACTCCTAAAGACACCATTGAATTGCGGGAGAAACTGTTAGTATTCCTACACTTTTCGTTCTCTGTAATGGTCTTAGTGGACGGTTGTCAATTTTTATTATTTCGATGTTTTGAGCAGTTGAATTTGTTGTTTTTTGAATTTGGGTTTTTGTTTTTGAGGTTTTTATTATGGTGGATTTTGATAATAACCTTATTAAACTGCAAACACTTTTGATCCCGGTGACTTTATTGTTTGGCAGGCACAAGACAAGACAAGGTATTGGTGAACTTGTAAAAGATACTTCTGCTAAACTCAGACAAGTCAGTGAAACTGATCGTTATGAAGAAGTTAGTGTAAGTGCATGCTTTCTATTTTAGGCCTTTTTTTTTTCGAGAATTAGGAAATCTGGATTAATGGGTATAGTGTTAAAGAGATCAATTACAAGAGAGGTTATGCTAGAAATTTAATTTGAAGACCTATTTGAAATAATGGATTCCTTTGTATCTTGATGCGCAAACAACTATTTACTATTTCTTGATATTGTTTTATTTCTATCTCTCTTCTAATTCATAGGATTATATCTCCTGGTTAGTTTATTTCCATAGATACTCAATATCATCCCCTTCTTTCACTGTATGCATCTACACATTCGTTTCCCCTATTTCTGATAACATCCATGACAAGTTAGGAGATATGTGTCTACTTTTATATTCAGTTGTTGTCAATAGTTTTGGAGGTGTTGGATTATGTTTCTTAGGTATTGAAACTTCTTCTTTGGACTGCAGCCTGCCAAAAAGATTAGTGATGCCAAGCTTGCAAAAGATTTTAGGAGTGCTCTTAATGAATTTCAGAAGGTTCAAAGGCTTGCAGCTGAGAGGGAAACAATGTACGCTCCTTTCATTCCCAAAGAAGTTCTTCCATCCAGGTAAGATTTGAATCAACACCCTTATGTTTGTAAAGTAAAGACTTTTGCTATTGCACTGGACAATGACCCCCAGCAAAATGCATTTGCATATGTTGAACTAAAAATACCAAAATTGAGGATGTTTTAAATAACTTCAAATTCTAAATGCAAATTGTTACAAACACCTTAGTTCTTTATTTTGGGTTAATCTCAAAAGGTTCCTTATGTGAGAGCCTGTTGAAATTTTGTTTAGTTTGGAAAGAAGTGAAGTGAAATATAATAGCCTAATCAGTGTCTATTCCTTTATTGACATCCAAACTTAGTTTAGACTTTAGAATAATGATATTAGTTTAGGATATCTGTTTCAACTTGAAATTTAGCTTTCAAAGAAACTTAATAGTTGGTACATGTTGAGAAATTTTCAGTTACATTGAAACTACTTCGATATAATGATGTCAATTCTTCCTGATTGACATTTTACCACTATTTTTTTTTTTTTTTCGTTTACATAGGAGGGGCGGGGACTGAAACTTTAGACTTTGCCCAAATTGTGAAATGCACCTACCGCTAGGCTAAATCTATGGGTGCACATTTACCACTATTTACTTTTAACAGCTAAACCAATGAATCAAAAAGTCACTGACACAAGCTTGTTGGGTTTAATTCTCTAATTTTGTAGGTCTGCTTCATTCTATGATATGATAGAAATTTAGGTGCCTACTCAATTTCCATCCTTGCATGACTTAATAGTTGGCAGTTAGCATATATTGGGAAATTCTCTTATAATGTAACTAAAAAATAGACATTGCACGTCATGTCAGTACATTGCACATCAGATTGAAGACTTTGCTGGCCTTAATATCTCTTGTCAAGAATTGCTGTAATGTCCTGTATATGTGAATGTGTGTAGATGTAGCATTTCAAGTTTTCAACTGCACACTATCTAATAGTATTGATAAATGTTGTGCAGCTATAATCCCCAGGAGCCTGATGTAAGTTCATCTAGGAGTCCTGAGCAGCAATCTCTTCTTCTGGAATCTAGAAGGTGAGCAATGGTTTATTTTGTATATATTTCTTGCCCACCTGTAAATTTCTTGTCTCTATGTCAGCCCCCAAGAATTTGTTTATACTTGTTTAGGTGGCTTGGAATGTAAGACAATGTGGTCAAGTGGTTCTTCTAGATCCTTAGCTTCTTTGAAATTCTTGCGAGTAAAATTGGGTTCTTCTCTATGTTTCCCTACCTGTTTGTGGAATGTGGTGACTCTTTTAGCTAGCCATAAAATAAACTTGTGAGGGAGGGAAGTAAGAAAAAAGGAACCACAGAAAAATAAGTTGTTTTCTGCTTATGATTTGTTGGTTGCACTTTAAAATGTCAAACAAATTATTTTTTCATTGGTAATGCCCCATAAAAAACAGAGATTTTTTTTTTAATTAAAAAAAAACCTATGAAATTCCTGGGAGTTATAGATGTGTTCATGGATGAGATCATTCACTGTTTCTTGTAGCTCAATTTCTTTCCTGGATGATTTATATAGTCAAAGAAGAGCTTACCTCAGCAATAGCTTAATCGTAAATGTTCCTAATATTCCTTATGAATGGATTCTAACCCATACTCGTACTTTGCTGGTTTCTTTCAATATGGACCATGACTACAGACCACAGATCTCTTGAAGGAATTATAGGTATTCCATGCGGCATGGTAAATGCTAAATTGGGAGGGCTACCTACTTGGTTTGACATGCATACTTGTTCCTAAAGTGATGAATCGTTAAATTTTGTGCTTAACATTCTTGTTGTCGTCATGGTTACTGAGAGATGTACCTCTCCCAAAAGGAGGCAGTTATTTTAAGCCAAACTTCAGTTAGTAAGAAATGGGAAAATACCTTCCAAAGTAATACACCATTTAGTTTTAACGCCTATTGCACATTCAAAATCTTTATTCATTGTGCTTCCATAATTTCTATTGTAATTCATGCAGACAAGAGGTTGTATTATTGGACAATGAGATTGCATTTAATGAAGCTATCATTGAAGAAAGAGAGCAGGGAATTAAAGAAATTCAGCAACAGATTGGTGAAGTAAATGAGATTTTCAAAGATCTGGCTGTCTTGGTACATGAGCAAGGAATTATGATTGGTAAGCTCCATGTCTTGTTGTCTATAGAGCATTATATTCTTAATTTTCAAAATTTCCCCCTCTTGGGTTTCTTGAAATGTATGTCTTCTTCATCATACACAATGTTAATTCTTAAAGACTTTCCTTTGCACAGATGATATTGGTTCTAACATTGAAAATTCTCATGCTGCAACTGCACAAGCTACAACTCATATTGCAAAAGCTTCCAAGACGCAAAAATCTAATTCATCCCTGGTAAAGATTGATTTCTGCAATATTTCCCTTCTTTTAGTTTGTTTTTCTATATTCAACTGAAATTATGCTAGTACTCTAGGTCATGCATTAAGTTTGCTTTGTTGGTTGATAGTTGTAATTAGAATTTAGAAGGTACTTCTTAGGTGAATGATAATTGAACTCTAGGGAGAAAGTGATCTTCCAAATGTTACTATTGGTCTTAAATATTATTGTGTTAAGGTTGTATTTGTTAGCAAATTCTAAATCAGTTGTTGGCATTCAATAAAATGCTATAGAAAACTTAATTTTGGTTTATAGATAATGCTCTGGCATTTGTTTTATATATACATAATGTTGAATTTTTTGCAAAATTCAGTCTTATACAAAAGAGTACCTATGCGTTAAGACTGAATAATCATTTTCTGTCTTACTGAAATCGGACGTATGCATTATTTATATACATACATTTACTTGTTTCCTTACCTATTTTTCGTGTTTTTCTTTTTTCTTGAAGAAGAACTTGACACGAAAACTTTCTGCATGCAGTTATGTTTGCTCCTAGTGATTTTTGGGATCATTCTGCTGATTGTCATTATAATTGTGGTGGCTTGAGCTGCATATTTTGTTATAATCTGAGCTTGATATCAAGGCAAGGCAAGAGTGTTCTTTTCTATTCTCCTTGGTGGTGTTATTTATTTGGCATGAGGTCCTGCCTGACACAAGCTAAGATGGATTTACCCAAGCTAGTTGCTACACAGCACAGAAGCAGTAAGCAGTCCACGATTTTGAACGAGATACAGAGATAGGTGATCAATGTACAGTTTTTGGATTCCTCTCATATTGTTGTCCTTTTACTAATCACAGTAAAAGGGAAATTATTTGCATACCATATTTCACTAATGATCGATTTAGCTTGGTTGTCGCCTCTAGGATCATTCGTTTTTTTTTTTTTTTTTTTTTTTAATTACCAATTAAGAGGTCGAAATTTCCAAAATAAGGCGAGTTCATTGATTTAGGCAAAAAAAAAAAAAAAATCTTAAAACTCTAATTCCATACTGATATATTCATATTCTTAGGAGGCACAAAGGAACATAATTCCCATAATTGAGTAAGCAACAAACTCATATTTCATTCCTCATCCTAAAATGTTCTCGGCTAATTCAAAACAAGGCCCAGATATGTTCAAAAGGCCATTAAGCGCTGCCGTGGCAATAGAATTGACCTCCTCCAGCGCACCAGATAATCAAACACCAGCCTCCACAAGATAATTAGTTGGTGAAGAGAGAGGGACAAAGCAACTCTGCTAAGGCCAAGGTCACCACACACCTCTTGAAAAGCCACCACAAAGTTGGATCAAGGTTCACCAGAATAACCACCAAACTTGTCAGCCCCATCCACATAATCATTCCCAACACAAGATAACAAACTAAAACTATCGTTATTTGAACAAAACATTAAAAAAAGAAACTAGATGAAAAAGAGAAAGGAGAGGGGGCTATCACCGGCAAAGAAGCCAGCCATAGCCCCCAAGCAAAGCTCAGATCTAACTTCCAAGGACTGTAGAAAACTTGGACTTTATGTGTTAGTGTGTGTTTTTGATATAATTGATGCTGATCCAAAGCCTCTGCTTTATAGGGGGGAAGAGTAAGGAGGTAATAATTAAAGAGAAAGCTCTGATTGGCTATATTCTGTAGTGGAAAAGTAATGTAGTGAGCTAGCTTTATTCATTCTCTAGAGTATTCCAGAGAATCCCAGAAACACCTGACGATCCCATGTAAGAACGGCCCGGCCCGGAAAAATAAGCGCTTCACCCTATATTTTAAGCCCGAAATTTCAGACCCGAATAAAATTAGGAAAATTAGGATTAGACTCAAAACATGTTCGTGAATTGTGAGTCATATTTGTGTCAAATCGATTTATTCAGGTGATATGATTAAAGTTAATATGAATATGATTTATTTATTAATCGTGTCATTTTAACATTATATGAAAATTAAATGGGTTACATAAACACAATATATATAATTTATTTATTTAATTAGATTGTGTGCAAGTCATAAATTCAACGAGACTCATTTAATCTGTAGGACATTTATTACCTGAAAAAATAATATATTTATTATAAAAATGAACTGTAATATTGTTTATAAATAAAATTGTAATTAAAATTGTAAATTTATTAAAAAGTTCATATTTTACATATTTTTCAAATATTTAAGCAAGCGCTGTCAAATAATCTTAAATAATATTTTGTTTATTTTTGGTCTTTTTGTCATATTATTTTTTAATTTATTTTATTTGTCTCTTCCAATGTTATACAAATAACTATTTTAATCCTTAATATTAATAAAAAAAAATACGCGGATTATAAATGAGTTGGGTTGAATTGACACGACTCAACACGACACGTGAAAGTAAATGGATTGTGAAGAGTTAGCGGATCAACTCCTTATATGACTCGTTTTAAGCAGTGTCATAAACGGATTAACCCGTTTACCAACACGAACCTGTTAAGTCTCAACTTTAACTCAAAAAATTTTCATATTTGACGAATTAAATTAGCGTGTCATGACTATTTTTGACATCTTAGGTTGTCCAGCCACATTATATATATATTTATGTCAAAAAATAATTTTATAGTCAAATTTAGAATGTAGTTCATAAGATATAGGATATTTTATTTTTACGTACAAACTTTAATTTAAATAGTATTTTTAGATAAAAATTAAAAATATTATAAATTTAAGTCAATTTTGTTCATATACGGGCCCAGGCCCTGAAATTTTCCCTAGAGCAGGGCTTAAATTTTCCAGGCTAATCCTGTTTCAATTTGTTATTCCGAATCTCGAATTTTCAATCTGCCATGAGGTCTCCATTACCTCTTGAAGGCTCTTTCGCGGGGCTGCCTCTGCCACCAAGTTTATTGTTTTTTCTAATTTTAATTTTTTTAAATTTAATGTTTTGGTATATATAAGACGATTTATCCTATGTTAATTTTTTTTTTCTATTTAAACATAACTAAAACACAAAGATCTATAATTTAAGTTTAGAATTTTTGTATTTCTAAAAATAAAAAAGTTTAGGATTTATGTATATGTGATATGTCAAATAATTTATTTTATGTTAAAAAAATTCAAATGAAATAAAATTATGTTTTTTATTTAATTATAATTATTCTCATATTTTTGCAGAGATAAAATAAAATTAAATATAATTTATATTAGAATTTATTCTTATTTTTATACTCTTAATTCTTTGACGAAGCTAAGATTGAGAATAAATGAGACAAAATACAATGAGCTTATGGTTTCGTTTGTTTTACAGAAAATATTTTTCATATTTTTTGACATTTGAAATGTTTTGGAAAATAAATCAATAGACAATATTTTTCTAATTAATGAAAAATTAATTTTTTTTTTTTTTAAGGAAAATGACTTTATTTTCAAAACAGCAAGTAATTTTTTGGATTTTAACAAACTTAGTATAATGAAAGAAAAATATGTAAATACAAATTTATTAATCTGCTGATCACTGATACTCACTACCGGCAACCATTGATGACCACCACCGACCATCGACAACTATCAAATTTATTATTTTTATGTATTTTTTTTATACTTAATAATAAAATTTTAAAAATACGAAATTATTACAAGTTTAAATATGTTTATAATTTTATAAATTGAAATTTTTAATTTTTTAAAATAAAATTTAATATTATAACCAAATAATAGAAAATTAATTATTGGGAAAATATTTTTTCAAAAAATTCAAAAAATATTTTCTAAAAATAAGTTATTTTTCGCGATATAAAAAAAATTATGCAATAAAAATTTGAGATAAATAAACTAGCTAAATATTTAAATACTTAAATAAATAACATCAATAAGTACCCATTAATAAAAAAAATTTACAATTGCTCTTTACGATTTTTCATGCTTTGATAGCGACGCATAATAACTTCATTATCAGTAGCGTTAAATATATATTTCTCAATATATATGATTAAACAGTCCGACATCCATTGATTTTCCATCTTGTTGCACAACTGATTCTTCATAAATTTCATAGAAGAAAATGCTCTCTCAATTATGACAATTACAACTAGTAGAATATAGACTAAAATTATGAGCCTATAAACCAACAGATACAAAATATAAATTCTTATCTTCACTAATTTTTTTAGAAAGATCACTAATAAGGGTTAATGTTATTTTTTTTATGTTTTGATTTTTAAATAAAAGTAAAGTAATTCAACTTTTTAAAGAAGAGATACATAGAGTAGTGGGCAAATCATTATTTTAAGAGAGGTAGCCAATATTTATCCAAATAAGTAAAAATATATATTATAAGTAGTAATTTTTTTTCTTTTTGAAAAAATAAGGGGTCAATTGCCTCATTCTCTTCTATGCCGCGTTGCCACTCTAGTGAATATTTTTATTTGGTCTCTATAAAGAAAAACCTAGAAACCATGAAAATGAGAGATTCGTGGTGCACTGCTGCGCAGCATGGGCCGAATGCCTTTCTTAGACGAGAGTAAGAACTATGTGTTGCGGAAATTGACACCGGATTAGAGCAAGACTGCAGCTAATAATTTGAGAAAATAATAAAGATGATTTGAACACACAGATTTTACGTGGAAAACCCCCAAACAAATTAGGGTAAAAACCACGGACAAGGATAGAAGA
>CATKHJ010373439.1:0-16666 GCA_949750685.1 Vernicia montana | reverse complement strand
TGATCTCAAAGTTGTTAGCTGCAACAGTTGGCCTTTCAATGCTAGACCTCATAACCGAGCTTGGCACAGCAAACTCACGTAGTGCCCTGTTAGCTCCGTTGTTTGCCATCTCTTCTCCTTCGCTTCCTTCCTCAAAAGTTTTTTGATCAAATTTTGCTCCTTCTTCTAAAGCCTTCAGCTCTTTGGCTTTTTCTTGTTTTTCCTTTCTGAGTCTCTCATTTTTGGCTTTAGTCAAAGCTTTATACCGACGCTCGATTTCAAAATCTAATTCCTCTAACTTTGCGTTGGGATCGCTTCTCATAAACACCTAAAGGATATGTAAAAATAAAAATAAAAATAAAAATAAAAATAAAAATAAAAATAAAAATAAAGTAGTTTGACCTACGGTTTCCGTACCGCAGGGATAAAAATAAAAATAAAAATAAAAATAAAAAAGTGGTCTGACCTGCGATTGCCGTATCGCAGGTCAGACCTGTGGTAGCCATTTGGTTGCCGCAGGTGGCCACTGAGGAATCCCAGGGCCAGCCTGTGGCGACATGTCCTTGTTCCATTTTTTTCACATTGGAAAATGTGCAATTCATCCCCAGCCTCTTTCACTATATATTCAGACTCGGACCCACCAACTCAGTTTTTCTCACCTCTGAACAACCTGAACTTACTTGATCAACCAATGATCTCAAAGCAAGCATAAAATATTCTTTTTGCTTGGTCCGTTAAGGAACGAATTACCTAGTTTAAAGTTTTCTTTTTCTTTTTTTATTTTTGCTTTGCTATTGCTCCTTACTTTGCAAAGCAAATTGGGTTGCGACTTTCCAAGCCGACCCATCAAGTCAAAGGTTCCCCGTCGTCCGAGGCAAACTGTCTGAGACAAGCCCACCGCCAAGTCTCCAAAGCCGCTCAAGTACAAGGTAAGCTTTTTTTCCTTGCTCTTTTCATTTTCTTTCTTTCTTTAATTTATTTTTCCCTCATTGGGATTCGCTTTTAATTAGTTAATTAAATTGGTTCATCTAGATTGTTAGTTAATTAAAATCTGAAGTAATTAATTCAACTTGGTAAATCAATTAGGTTAATTAATTAATCCAACCCTCCCTAAATCAATTAATCAAAACATGATAAAGTGGTTTGACTAAATAAATCCCTTCGCAAGAAGGGAGAAATGAGTGGGTTCTGATTCTCATTCAAATGGATACGGAGGCATGCTTGGTCCAAGCATCGAATCCAAATTAACCAACTTCTCCCCTCATCATCTTCTTCACTTTAATTTAATTTCTTTTGTTACATTGATTTTATTAGGATTAGTTTGAAAAATGTGTGACTTCCCTAGAATCCATAAGGGCAAGATGTGGTATCTCCTAATTTGGATTTTTGTTGTAACTTTAACTTATTTTTCTCTTTCTTTTATTTCATCCTTATTTCATTTGTTTACATAATCATGCATTTGTTATATTGTACATAATTCATGAAATTAATTTTTAAAATCACAACTTTATTAAATGCCAAACTAATTAAAATGAACCGAAAACCTAGTCCCCGAATCCTCTTTGGTTTCAAGGCTAGTGATTTTTTTTTTCTTTTGGATCAAATTTCAAAATCAACCAATTTGAGCTTGAGGGCTCCATCGTGAGTTCAAACCTAAATAAACATTTTGATTCCCCTTTAGTGGATCGGATCGGTGCTTGGGAGATGCCTCACACGGCCGTAAAGTTGATCGTTTGTTTGAACTATCATGCCTACAACTTCCTTCTCGAACTAATTATGTGCATGCTTCTATGTCTCAATGTGCTGCTTCTATCTCCTCATCTACTTAGCACTTTCGTCTTGGTCATGTTTCTTCTTCTAACTTGAAGTCTTTATGCTCTAATGGTGCTTTAGGAAACCTTGAACATGAAAATTTTGATTGTGCTTCTTGTGAACTTGGAAAACATCATGCTTTACCTTTTAATAATAATACTTATGTTTCTTCTACTATTTTTGATCTTGTGCATACTGATATTTAGGGATCATCTCCTATAGCCATTATAGGAGGTGCCATTTATTTTGTAATCTTTGTGGATGATTATTCTCGGTTTACTTGGATATATTTTCTCAAACATCGTTCTCAATCGTCTCAAATTTTTGCTAATTTTTTTACTTTTGTTAGCACTCAATTTTCTTGTACCATTAAAACTCTTCGAACATATAATGCTATGGAAAACAAAGACTTTGAACTTCTCCATCTACTTTCACAACATAGAAATGCCATCCAACGATCCTGTCCTGGTACCTCTCAACAAAATGGGCGTGTAGAACAAAAACATAGACATATTTTGGACATTGTTCGCACCCTATTAATTTCTACCTTTTGTCCTGAGTGTTTCTAGGGAGAAGCTACCCTAATAGCTGTCTACACCATCAATCATATTCCTTCTCCAGTTATTGATAATCAAACTCCTTATGAATGATTGTATGGTATCTCCCCTAATTATAGTCTTCTACGTGTTTTTGGGTGTGCCTATTTTATCTTTCTACAGCCGTATGAACGCATAAAATTAGAACATCATGCTCGTCTATGTTGCTTCATGGGTTATGGGATTGAACATAAAGGTTATAGATGTTGGGATCCTATCTCTAAACGGCTACACATCTCTTGACATGTTACCTTTTGGGAACATAAAATGTTTTTCACAATCTCTAAATTTCAATTGTCTAAACCTTTCTTTTGTAATCCTTCTGTTGAATTATTTCTAGAAGATGAAACACCTTCTCTTCCCCTAACATTGTTGATGCAGGACAAACAAATGATCAACTTACTACTCTTCCTACAACATCTAGCTCGTATGAGGATTCTTCATCTCCACCTATTTCTTCAGATGTCCTTCCTCCTAGAGTACGTCAACCACCATCTTATCTTCGTGACTGTCACTGTTACTCTGCTATTGTTTCTTTACATAAACCTTCCTCCTATAAGGAAACCAATACTAATCCTCTTTGGCAGCAAGTTATGCAAGAAGAATTGCAGGCCTTAACAAAGACTCAAACTTGGGATTTGGTTGATCTACCAGTCGGTAAAACTGTTGTGGGATGTAAATGGATTTATAAAATTAAGACTTGTGCTGATGGATCAATGGAATGTTATGAAGCTTGCTTAGTGGCTAAGGGTTTTACTCAGGAGTATGGTATTGACTATAAGGAATCTTTTGCTCTTGTATCTTGCCTCACTTATGTTCGAAGTCTTATTGTCGTAGCAGCTGCACGGAAATGGCCACTATTTCAAGTGGATGTCAAAAATGCATTTCTTAATGGGGATCTTTTAGAAGAAGTCTATATGAAACCACCACTTGGCTACAATCATCCACTTGGTAAAGTTTGTCATCTTCACAAGGCTTTATACGGTCTTAAACAGGATCCTAGAGTATGGTTTGTGAAATTCAGCTCCACAATTAACAAGTTTGAGTTTTCTTCTAGTTCCTATGATAATGCTTTATTTCTTCGCAAAATAGATAGAGGATACACTCTTTTATTGTTGTATGGGGATGATATGATTATTACTAGAAAGGATTTGCAGGAAATTTCAGAGTTGAAGCAGTTTCTTAGCAAGTAGTTTGAGATAAAAGATCTTGGTCATTTGAGTTACTTCCTTGGGTTGGAAGTTTCATCAGACAATACAAGCTATTACTTGTCTCAGGTCAAATATGATACTGATCTCTTAACTCCTGCCAACTCGATAAACAATAAGATTGTAAATACTTCTCTTGAGGCTAATATTAAACTCTCACCTGTAGAGGGAACAATTTTGGATGATCCCACTCTCTACATACAATTGGCTGGAAGTCTTATTTATCTTACTGCCACTCGTCCATACATACCTTATGTCGTTCATATTATTAGCTAGTTCATGGTTGTCCCTCGTAGTACTCACTTCGCTGCAGTTCTTCACATCCTTCTCTATGTTAAGGGTACCTTATTTCACGGTCTTTATTTTTATGCACAATCCTCACTGATGTTACGTGCATTTTCTAATGGTGATTGGGCAGGGGATCCCACAGATAGAAGATCTACAATTGACTACTGTTTCTTTTTAGGAGATTCCTTTATTTCTTACCGAATAAAAAGAAAAGAGTAGTTTCTTGCTCAAGTACAGAGGAAGAATATAGGTGTGAACACTTCATTTTGCACCACTAAAATTAATATTAATAATAAAAATAAATAGATAATTTAAAAAAAAAAAAGTGGTTTGGCCTGCAGTTGCCGCACCGCAAGTGGCCTTTGCGGAACCGCAGAGGCCCTGTGCGGTAGCGGGCCCTTTTTTTGATTTTTTCCAATTTTTTTTTCTCTTTTTTCCCTTTATCCCACATTTAAATTTCATAAAACCTCTCCCCAACCTTCACCCTATATATAGGGGTCCTCCCACTCAATTTTTCTCACCTCTTAACCTCTTAACCTTTTGGTTTGCTTGATTAGTCTTTGCATCAAGCGAACCATCCCCATAAGCTTGGTCTACCAAGGAACAAGCTCTATAGTTTTAAATTTTATTTTACTTTTATTTTATTTTTGCTTTTCTACTGCTCCTTACTTTGCAAAGCAAATTAGGTTGCGACTTTCCGAGCCGACCCGCCTAGTCAAAAGTTCACAGCCATCCGAGGCAATCCCGCCGCCAAGTCTCCAAAGCCACTTAACAGCAAGGTAAGCTTCTTTTCCTTTCTCTTTTCATTTTTTTTATTTAATTTATTTTTCCCTCCTTGGGATTCATCTTTTTATTTATTTATTTTTCCCTCCTTGAGATTATTCTCTTCTTCTCCTTTGGGCTCCTTGCCTAATTATTTTCTCTCTTAATTTATTCACTTAGATTAGTTAATTAAAATATGAAATAATTAATTTAATCTGGTAATCAATTAAAATCAATCCAATCAACTCAACTTTCAATCAATCAAAACATGATAAAGTGGTTTGACTAAACAAACCCCTTCGCAAGAAGGGAGAATTGCGTGGGTTCTGATTCCCATTCAAAAGGATACGCAGGCATGCTTGGTCCAAGCATCAAATCCAATTAAAATTAACCAAATTCTCCCCTCATCACCTTATTCACTTTAATTTAATTTCTTTTGTTACATTGATTTTATTAGGATTAATTTGGGAATGTGTGACTTCTTTAGAACCCATAAGGGCTAGAGGAGGTATCCCCTAATTTGGATTTTTATTGTAATTTTAACTTATTTATCTTTCTTTATTATTTCTTTTATTTACATAATCATGCATTTGTTATATTGTACATAATTCATGAAATCAATTTTAAGTCACTTCTATATTAATTGCCAAATTTAATTAATTAAAATGAACCAAAAACCTAGTCTCCGAATCCTCTTTGGTTTCGAGGCTAGTGATCTTTTCCTTTGGGATATTAATTGGAGTCATTAATAGGTTTTTACCTTATATTTTTCCAAATAAAAATAAAGTAAGGTGGCGACTTTAAAATTTTTTTCAAAATCAACCAATATGAACCCAAGAATTCCATTGTGAGTTCTTTTCCAAATGAGCATTTCGATTCCCTCTAGCGGATCTGACCGGTGCTCGGGCGAGGCTTTACAGTTGGCGACTCCACTGGGGACCACATTATTTTTAATAAAAGAAAATAAGAGGACTACTAATTGGTTAAAAAGTTTGGCTTTTAATATAGCTGTGACTTTCATGCATCACTTGCATAGGCTCTTTGCCTCTAAACCTAGTTCTAGGAAAACAATGGATAGTGAGTAGCATCGAGTGGGTAACCCTCATTGGGTCTATTCGCCGATAGTGAAATCATCCACCCCGCAACGAATCCTTTGATCCTTTCAAAGGTGTAACGAGCAAGCACGTACTGTTGGACCTACGCCAAACTCCTTGACTCACATGTGATTAGGTATATCGCTGCTCTAATGTGATGGGTACCCAATTCAAACCACCCTTACCCTTTTATGTAATGAACCTAGAATCTGACCTTAGGTTGTATGTTCCATAATTAAAGCCTTGCACAATTGCATCTTCATGAAATATTTTTCCCATGCATATCATGCATTCATAATGTATAACAAAGCATGTATTCATCTCAAGCCTAGGTCATACCTTGAACCGAAGAAGGGTCGAACACTCTCACCTCTATCCCAATCACCTTCGTCCCACAAACCTTAAACACCATTGCCTCTTATTCAATCCAAAACTAAGGTGCCCTTAATCCTCACCCTGGACCTTCATCACTTTGACCCTACCCTTATCCAAGATCACCTTACCCAATACCTTCAGCCCAACACACTACCTTTAAGTCCGACCTCCTTGGCCTATTACCTTCAAGACCAACCCATTACCCTTAAGCCCAACATCTTTGGCTCACTATTACCCTTAAGCCCAAACATCCTTGGCCCACCATTACCTTTAAGCCCAACATCCTTGGCCCACCATTGCCTTTAAGCCCAACATTTTTGGCCCACCATTTCCCTTAAGTCTAAACATTCTTGGCCCACCATTACCCTTAAGCCCAACATCTTTGGCCTTTAAGCCCAAACATCTTTGGTCCACCATTACCCTTAAGCCTAACATCCGTGGCCCATCATACCTTAGGTGATCCTTGAATCCCAAAAAATGGTTAGCACACAACGCAATAAGGAATCCTTTTCCCTTAAAGTTTGCATGCCCCTGACCTTCATCACCTTTTCTGTTCCATACCTATCACTTACTGGGTTTCATTTTGCTTTGCTTTAAGGTACCAATGGCCAAAATGATTGATATAGATACCATGGACACCATCCTTAAGAAGTAAGAAGAGAGCTTCCAAACCATCCTTATTACCGCCTTTAATGCTCAACAAGCCAATTTCAATAAGGCCTTAAGCATCTAACAGACCAGCTCCAACAAGCAATGGCTCATCTCACAACAACTCTCAGTGCCTAACAAGCCAAGTTCACCAAAGCTTTGAAATCCTAGCACCAACTCATCAATGAGGTAAAGGGAATGATAAATCAGGTCAAATCAATTGATACTGCATCTGGAACAATACCTAAAAGCTCCACATCTCCAACTCCAAGCACCAAAGCCATCCTAACTTCCATTTTGGACCAGATTGACAATAGAGAAAAACTCACAAACACTAAACCACCAACTCAAACACTACTTCCACCCCAACTCCTATTATTGACCTGACCAATTCCACTCCATCTATCCCAAACACCACTATTGATCCAGTCGTCAATGGAAAGGCACCTACGCCACTAATCCCAAGCATCAATCCTTCCTCCTCTTTGAATCCTTTTCAAAGTAGGAAGAAGTCTATCCCATCAGTTACCTCGAAGCGCAAGATGAATGAACCTGAGAAGATTTGCATGGGGAAAAGAAAGTGCAAAAAGAGTGACACCTATACTCCCCTTATTGATGCAGAGTGGAAGAGCATAGAGTCCGCTGCTATTGCCAACTATAAATCTGTGAAAGTGGAAAGGAGGAAGTTCACAGATTTAGGTGTGCCCTTGAGTGTTATTCATCAAGATGCTTTGCAGCAAAATTCGGTAACACCTTTAAAACCAAAGGCACTGTCAAACCCTTTGTCCAAAAATTACAATGCCAATGAATTCTGTGAGTATCATCAGGGAGCTGGACATAAGACAGACATGTGCAAGAGCCTAAGACACAGAATCCAAGACCTTATCGACAAGGGATACCTCATCCTTCCTAGACCAAATACCATCATCAACCTCCGAGCCACTATCAACTCCCTTAATTCCAAAGCAGCAAAACATGGAGGCTGCTCTCCTTGAGCAAGTCCTCATGATTGGAAGTGGAGAAAAACCAGATGTTTCCTATCCAAAATTGACCAAATGAGTCGATACTTTGAGGAGGACACCAGTCCTAGAGTTAGAGTCCAAGTCCAAAAGATTAGGGTTTGTTTGTTAGAGTCATGTCTTTATTTCTAATTTTGAGTCTATAACCATCGTTCCCAGTTTGTCTTTTAATTGTTTATGTAAATCATGGATGATGGCATTCTTTTTCATAATAAAATTTGAATTTTTTCATACTCTTTGTCTTTTACTTCATTATGTGTTTTCTTTTTTTGAATCCAATCTGAATGAAACAAAAGATTAATAAAACTCTTACACAAGGGAAAAGTGACATGCACTAGTCGAAAGAATCAAAAGTTTACAGATGAATACATGAAGCAAAAAACCACAGTCAAATCCAAAAAAAGTTCATCAAGTTGGTTGGTTCGGCAAACCAATCACTCATCCGCCAAGATCAGTCAAGATTGTACCTAGGAAGAATGGGAAGGTTCACATGTAATGAATGCTATTTGATAAAAGTGATACATTCTTCATCTATTGGTTGAATCGCATAACTGGATTTTACAATTGTCTCTTTGACTAATCCATATGCGGATCCTAATCAAACATGGGTTTCCATTGATCATGGTAATGGAAAATGATCTGGAATGAATGAGATTGCACTAAGAGATCACAAGATTCGTGACATATTTCGCAAGATGGCCTGAAAAATAACTATAAGTTCTTAGAAGCATGAAAGTTGAATAATCCAGAATCCTCTAAGCAGATGTATATGCACATTGGTAGATAAAGTGAACAGGAGCAGCCTCATATCATCTTTTATCCAAACTAACATCCTTTGTTAGGTTTGGAGCACTCTTTGAAATCATCAATGAATCCTGTTCTCAAAAGGAAGCATTCAAGAATGGGTTTGTAAAGCCCACTTTGCAAGAATCATCGAAAGTAGCATCAACAATTGCCATTGGGGACTATATCAAACTTCCATTATACTTCAATTGGGGGCAACTCTTTACTCATTAATGGGTGAAATGGAATTGGTGTGATAATCGAGATGAAAATTCTTCTAACTAGATATAGGCAAGTGTCATGATCAGTTGCAAGAAGGTGGTCAGAGCTCCAATTTCTAAATCGAAGTTCAAGATACAATAGGTTGCCTATAAATGTTCAAGGAAATGCTACCTGCCAAAAGTATCATCCTAATGGGTTTAGATGGAATGAAAACTTTCGGTCTCTGCAATCAACCAAGAAATAATTTGATGTTTTAATGATGCATCGTAACCAAGAACTACGTAGACCTGACCCTCCTAAGAAAGGACAAGTAAAGGGACAACAAAAGTGGAGGTACGTAGGTAGCCCAATTTGGGCAGGGTCCAAATATAAATTCCCTTTTTCCAATATCGCTCTCCTCCTCACTCTATATAAAAAAAAAAAAGCTCGCTAAGTTGAAAACCCGAAAGGGTAACTTAGGCAGAAATTAGAGCAATCTCGTCGAGTTGAAAACCCGAAAGGGCGACTCGAACAAAAATTAGAGCTAATAATGAAACGGTTCATTAAGTTGAAAACTTGAAAGGGCGACTTAGCCAGAGGATGGAGCAAGTTTGTTAAAATGGCAACTCAAAGCAGAAATTGAAACTTTGTTTTGTTCAAATTGGATTTAATGTCTAGTTGATCATTTTGTCCTGTCTCGTTCAAAAATAAAAGTCGAGTACTTAGTCATTTTAGCTTATGTCTAGGAAAGCTAAACAATTCTTCCTCTCCCTAGAGTCATATTTTTTGAGTCTTCAAATCATTAAGTTAAGTTTCCTACATCACTCGTTAAGAGAGTGTCTGTCAGAGTCTTCAACTTGTGTCTGTCAAGCTCATCCTAGTAGCTCTTACCTTTCTAGTATTTTTCTGCCATCATCCTTCGTGTCATAGGAGTTCAGTCGTATCCTTCAGTCCATACGTCCAACCTACTAAGTCCGACTCATAAGGTGGCACCCTACCTTTCTTACCAATCTCATTAAGGCCGGTTGACAAAGTGCCATTAATCTCAAACTCTTGCAAGGCCAGAGCTCCTTAGCCAAAACCCCAATCAGACATGCCTCCCAGAGCCCATCATCTCAAGCCTTCTTGGCAAATCATACTATCCTTCCAAGCTCAAGCCTCCTTGGCAAATCATACTATCCTTCTAAGTGCAAGCCTCTTTGGAAAATCATACTATCCCTTCAGATCCAAGCTTCTTTGAAAAATAATCTGATCACTAAGGTCCAAGTCTCTCAAGACTCATGATCCTTGAAGCCCAGTTTCCTTGGCAAAGCCAAAGTCGAGCTATGACTCCCAAGACCTATCATCCTCAAGCTGATTAAAAAAGGTCCCGAACTAGTCAAAGTCCATCCCATGATATACCATCCTTCTAAAACCAAGCCTCTTTGGCAAATCATATCATTCCTAAAGTCCAACTCCTTTGGACAAGCAAAATCAAAAGGGCAAACCAACTGGTCAAAACATTTCCAAAAGCCATGTCCAGAAGCAAACTCTTAATAGATGGGTCACATAAAGCCAACCCACAATCTTCACCTTTGAAAAGGCTAAACCTAGTCGAGCCTTCCCATTTAATCCTCTTCGAGGCCAAACCTAACCGAGCCGTCCCTACCTAATTTTCTCCAAGACTAAACCTAACTGAGCCTTCCAAAATAACCTTCTAGGCCAAACCTAACTGAACCTTTCCTACCTAGTCTTCTCCGAGGCCAAACCTGACCTAGCCTTCCAAGATAGCTTTCGAGCCCAAACCTAACCGAGCCTTCCTACCTAATCTTCTCTGAAACTAAACCTGACCTAGCCTTCCAAAATAACTTTTCAGGCCATACCTGACTGAGTCTTCCAAGCAATAACCTCCTCCAAAGCCAAACCTAACCAAGCCTTCCCTACCTAATCTTCTCCAAGGCTAAACCTGACCTAGCCATCCAAGATAAGCTTCCAGGCTAAACCTGACCCAGCTTTTCAAGGTAATCTTCTAGGCCAAACCTGACCTAGCCTTTCAAGGATAACCTTCCAAGCCAAACCTGACCTAGCCTTTCAAGCATAACCTCCTCCAAAGCCAAAAATCTGATCTAGCCTTGACTTTCTCCTAGGGCCAAACAACCAAGCCACTTTTCCTCATCCTTCCAAAATGGGGGCACCCTCCTCTACAAAGATCAGCACTCTCCTACTAAGTCGACCCTTCACAAGGTTCAAGGTATCCAATTCATAAAAATCTTTGCATATTCAAATGCATTTCACACTAAATTGGTTGCTAATCAGAGCTCCTGAATTAAGACGGATCATCAATCTGAATTTCTGAATCAAGACGGATCATCAATCCGAATTCTATAAATCAAGACGGATCATCAATCTAAATTCTATTAATCAAAATGGATCATCAATCCGAATTTATGAATCAAGCAATCATAGGGTCCTTCACCCAAACCAATCAATCTCAAATTAGACCTATATAGCCTTAGGATCTAAACCTTAAATCTGAAATAGGTTTTCCTTCTATAATCAGACCCATCCTTGTTAATCTTAGGATCTTTTACCCAAACAGACCGGGAATATTACTTTAATTCCATATTTACCTTAGTAGATCTAGAATATCACTTCACTTCCAATCTAAATCTCCCAAAGATACCAGGAGTAAGCCCCCTTCCTATCAACCAATCCACCCATAAATGTCTAGCAATGATCACCTAGACATCCCTATAGTTCCTTTTCTATTTTCTTATAATCCTTCATCCAAACATGTCTAACCTATACTTCCCTCTGGTTCTTTTTCCTCACCTCCTTATCCAAGTCAATCATATCCATCTTTCACCCAGAAATATCTAGCCCCTGACCTTGATATCCCTATGGTTCATTTTTCTCACTTTCATTTATCAATTAAATTCCACCCATAAATGTTTAGAAACACCTAAACATCCCTGTGGTTCATTTTACCATCTTCCTCAGATTCAATCACCCAAACATGTCCAAATCTTGATTTAGGCGTCTCTTTGGTTCCTTTTACTATCTTCCTTCATCATTTTACTCACCCAAACATGTTAAAATGCTGATTAAGACATCCGTTTGGTTCCTTTTTCCATTTCTCCTTCCCATGTTCACTATCATCAGAATCGCCTTACAAACAAGATAATTATGATGAGAGAGCAACTGTGAACCCTTCATTTTGCACCACCAAAATTAATATTAATAATAAAAATAAATAGATAATTAAAAAAAAAAAGTGCTCTGGCCTGCAGTTACCGCAGGCTTCCCTGCGGTTGCCGCAGAGCCCTTTGCGGCAGCCATTTTGCTGCCGCAAGTGGCCTTTGCGGTTCGTGCGATAACGGGCCCTTTTTCTGATTTTTTCCTCATTTTTCCCTTTATCTCACATCTAAACTTCATAAAACCTCCCCCCAACCTTCACCCTATATATAAGGGTCCTCCCACTCAGTTTTTCTCACCTCTTGATCTCTTAACCTTTTGGTTTGCTTGATTAGTCTTTGCATCAAGCGAACCATCCCCATAAGCTTGGTCCACTGAAGAACAAGCTCTTTAGTTTTAAATTTTCTTTTATTTTTATTTTTCTTTTCTTTTCTTTTTTACTTTGCTAATACTTCTTGCTTTACAAAGCAATTGGGTTGCAACTTCCTGAGCCGACCCGCAGAGTCAAAAGTTCCCCACCATCCGAGGCAATTCCGCCGCCAAGTCTCCAAAGCCGCTCAAGCGCAAGGTAAACTTCTTTTCCTTTTTATTTATTTAATTTATTTTTCCCTCCTTTGGGATATTAATTGTAGTCATTAATGAGTTTATACCTTATATTTTTCCAAATAAAAATAAAGTAAGGTGGCGACTCTAAAAAACTTTTCAAAATCAACCAATATGAATCCGAGGGTTCCATCATGAGTTTTTTCCCAAATGAGCATTTCGATTCCCTCTAGTGGATTTGACCGGTGCTCGGGCGAGACCTCATAATAGGGCACTTGCAAACACTACTTTTTAACTTCTTTGGTTGCGATGGTTATTATAGGATATAAGAATTTCACAATCCAATGCTACAAACATCTATTGTGACAATTAAAGTGCCATCCATATTGCTCACAATGATGTCTTCCATGAGCGCATCAAACATATTGAGATTGATTGCCACTTTGTTAGACACCATCTTGTCAGTGGGACACTCCGACTCTCTCATGTTTCTTCTTGAGTTTGAGGGGGGTGGGGGGAGATGTTAGAATATGTTGACCCATGATTTTTGAATAAAATCAAATATAGTTGTCATTATTCCACAATTAAAGTCCTTAACATTAGGCTTTAATTGTGGCACTAACATTAGACTTTTGTTTAATCTTTAATCATTGTGTTTGTATACTAATTTACATTTTTAGCCCATTCTTACTTGTATAAATAGGCCTTGCATTAGAATGTAATATACAACAATACAATTATAAACTTCTTCTTCTCTCTATTATTCTTCTCTCTTTCATTGTTGTTCATAAATCTCTATACCATTAAAATGACCTTTGGTTTTGACATTTTGTGAATGGGTTTTAATTTTTACCCGTTTCTGATATGTTAATTTAAATGGTGGTTTAGTTTTAATTCTAACCTTAGTTTAATTTAACTACCTGCAGATCATTCCTTCTATTTTTGTGAATGATTTTGGAAATGAACTTAAAGATGAAGCCAATCTCATTATTGCAAATGGTCATGTGTGGAAAGTGGGATTAACAAAATCCCAAAACACTGTTGCTTTTGACAAGAATTGGGATGGGTTTGCAGAACACTAGTTGCTTCAATATTAGTACTTTCTACTTTTTTAAATATAAATTAAGGTTCCTCCAATTTCAAAGTGCACATATTTGACAAGTCTTGTAGTGAGATTACATATCCTTACTATAAGCCCAATTATGAGGAAGAAATGGGGGATGACGACGTTATTGAAACAACTTCTTCGAAGAAAAGAGCTAAGAAAGGGGATTTCAACAATAGCCTTGCAACATTGAAGAAGAATAAAAAAACCAACAAGAGGCTAAAACGGGGTGCTTTTCCTGAGGTTGCAAATGATAAAACAAGTAAACCATTCATAACCTCTCTTTGATAGTATTGATTTGTTATGTTCACATGATGATACTTACTGCTTAGTTTTTTCATTCAATCCAGGTGAAGTTGAAGGTGGGAAATTTGAAGAAAAGTTTGAATTACTTGATTTTGGAACGACAACTCTAGAAAGTAAAAATGCCATTGAAGATGCTAGAAAGTTCAAGCCCAAATTTCCAAACGTCAAAATTCTGCTGCTCAATTTTAATTTTTCCAGTTATTATATGGTAAACGTTTTGATCATAGAACATATGCTCAAGACTTTTCTCACTGTGTACTGAGTTGCTGTGATTCATTTTTTTTTTCATAGTATGTGGCACCTGGATTTGCAAGTAAGTACATAATAAAAAAGCCTAAGAGTGTTATACTTGAACTCTCTGATGATGAAAGACAATGGAGCGTTAATGTCAATCAAAGATCGAATGGATGTAAAACTTTTGGAAAATGATGGGTGCACTTTTCTAGGGAAAATAATTTGAAGAAAGGAGATATGTCTTCTTGAGTTTATGAGGCAATATGTGTTCAAAGTTTCTGTAATTCAAGCTTAAAACACATTATAAATACAAATTTATTAATCCACTGATCACCGATACTCACTATCGGACATCGCTAATAATCACTTCCAGTCTCTGATGAGTACCGACAATCACCACCGGTTGTAAACGATATGAAAATTTATCATTTTTATGTATTTTTTCCTCATATTTAACAATAAAATTTTAAAAATATAAAATTCTTATAAGTTTAAATATGTTTAAATTAATTTTTAATATTGTAACCAAACAAAAGAACATTAGTTCTTTGAAAAAATATTTTTCAAAGACAAGTTATTTTTCACGAAACAAGCAGAGTCTTAATCTTTAGGAAATTAATATAGTTGAAAGTTTTTTGTAATGTGATCAGTGAAAGCTTTTTCCTTGTTGATTAATGTAGTTCAGTTTTATGCTCATTTTTTTCTTTTAGCAGTGGTGCTATAAATTAACGAGCAACATGGTTTTGATGGCAACTATGAAGTTGCAGTAGCAGTATTGAGTTAGTAGCACAAGTCTCATGTATTCACTTGGCTGCCATTTTGAGATGTTGCTAGTTTTTCCTGAAAATGATTAGTGCACTTGTTGTGTTAATAATTTAACTTTGTTTTTAATCTATTGGGCTGCTCTAAACTCTGCCTCATTAATTCTTATTTCTTCAATAAAACAAACATTTTGATCATCAACACTATAATAAGTGAAATTCATGGAATGTTACTATTGCTTATACACACAATATTCATTTCCCATAAAGATGCATAAAGTAGAGCTTTTTACCAATTTAGGGATTTTGTTTAAATTATTTCTCCTTTTAGGGTGAATTATTTTGTAATTTTCATTTTGGGGTAAAATTAAAAATATTTTCCATTTTAAGGTGAAATTGTATTGACGTGGCATGAGAAGCTATCCCCCAATTGAATTGGCAGACAGAAGTTGTCTACTGGACTATTTCTCTGTCTTAGTGTATATTTAATATTTATTTTAATTATATTTCTTACTTATTTTAATTAGTTTAATAAGAAATTATATTATTTTCGTTTTAAGTTACTAATATTATTTTAAGTTAATTAACTTAATTATTAATATTATTATTAATTAACTTAAAATTATTATTAATTAACTTAAATTTCTTATATCCTTAAATCTTATATTCTTAAATTTATTATATAAATTAATAATATTATGTAATATTATTATATAATATTATTAGTAGTATTATTTTGTAATTTCTTCCCATGGTAATATATTTTATTGTTTAGGAGGAATTACGCTTGTTTTTTAGTACAAGTAGCTACGGGGTTTGCTATGACTTTTCTTTCAAAATTCTTTTCAAATGCTAAAATCAGCTAATGATTGAGACATTCTTTACAATAATTGGAAACAGTCTTTATAATGATTAAACATATAAATGGTTTTGCATAAGATTTAGGGATGTTAAATTTTGTATTAAATAGTATGGATATATGTTCCACATGAATTAAAATAATTTAGGAAAAAAATAGTATTGATATTTCATACTTTAAATAAAATGACCAAATATCAAGTGCCACAATTTCTAGTATTTTTTCTAATATTTGAACGGAGGTCTAGTTGTCGTCTATAATTTTTGCGTGCGGTATTCATCTCAATAAAACTAAAATCTTATGTTTGAGTTGATTAACCTCATTATTATCACCATAACCACCACCATGATCATCATTAGAATCGCCATCGTGACCAACAACACCAGGAGTATCAACCGCAGCAACAGTACCACTAACACTACCAAGATCATATGTATGATGGTAAAAACTTTGTAGAAACATTAGTGACAATAAATTGACGTGGTATCGAACTGGATCCTTGAAAATGAGCACCCGGTGAAAAGTCAGAGTCCTCAAACGAGGAGCAAAAAAATGATGGAAACATTGCATCAAGTGGTGTTTGAGTAAACTAGGAGTTAGGAGGTTGTGTTGGTGGCATCGATGGCATGGTAGGTCTGGCCTATGGTGTAAATGGTCCTAACGATGAAAAACTTAGTGCAAAAGGATGCTGCATGAAAGAGGTTTGTTGCCCAATTAGGACCAAGAAGGGGGGTTGAATTGGTGGGCAATTAAAAATTAATTGAACAAGAAAGAAAGAAAAGAACACAAAGATTTATAGTGGTTCGGATTATAACCAATCTTACATCTACTCCCCAACCTCAATTGGGTATTTCACTATCAATGGAGTTTTACCAAGTTCACTCCCAACTTAGTGTTTAAGCTCACACCAAACTTTACA
>CATKHJ010373408.1:0-16788 GCA_949750685.1 Vernicia montana | reverse complement strand
GTGTATAAATTATCGATTCAAAACTTAATTCTTAAATATTTAAGATATATATATTGATAAAAGAATTTAATGTTTTAACTAAATGTGTTCTGTAGATTTTATTGTTCTTGTATATATATATATATGTTTTTATTTTTAATTAGTTCTCAGAATCACGAATATGTATTGCAATGGAATTATTAATTATATTGATACATATGTGAATATGAGATTACTCTAAATTGTCGAGTTTAATGTTTTGATATATATATAAGTTACAATGTTACCTGATTTACCTACTAATATGTTTTTATGATAATAATATTTAATGATATTTATGATTTTGTTTTAAATGAATATTCTTTATATAAGTGTATAAATTGTTGATTCAACAATTAATTCTTTAAATGTTTAAATTATATATATATATTAATAAAAGGATAAAATATTTTAACTATAAATGATTTATTTGATAATGAGATTTTAAGTGATATAAAAATTTCGTTATAAATGATTATTCCTATATGTTTATAAATGTTTTATTTAATTTAATTAATATTTTTATTAAACAGATATATATCGTTATTATTGATTTTGAAAATCTATACACATATAATAAAGGAATTGTACCTATAATTCTAAACCCTTATATGTATACAACCTCTATTGAAGGTTGACTTTCAATGATCCAAACATATCGAAAGTTACAGGATTAATGTTCCATTGAGATTAAAGGACCTAAATTGCCGTACTCATGGATATTGAGATCAATAGATTTTATATTTTCTTTATTGCTGAAAGTGTTATTATCTCAAAATGCTAATTGGTATGAAATCGAAGATGTACCCAAAGATATACTCCATTATAAATGAATCCAAAGAATAAAGTTATCTTTAAATCCCAAAAGATGTAAAGTGTTGTAAATTATATGTAATTGATCAAATCGAATTTCGAGAAATTTTTTTTACAAATTAAGTATTACAATTATATGTAACTGTAATCCGAACTCAAAACCCATTCTAAACAAGATGTGTATAATCTGTTCTATTTTAAATGAAGATCTTATTAAATCATATGTTATTGTTACAAGTAAGTGGATTATTCTTTAACTCATAATCAATTGAATATATGTTAAATAATGATTCTTTACTCACTGAGCTTTTCCCGAGCTCACCCCTTTCACTGACCAGTATTTGCAGGTGGAAATTGATTAGTAGTTTCAAGAGTATACTGGATTTGGCAAGTTGATTCCTCAAGCGTTCATCCTTCCTTGAGGACCATCAAGACAATGTAATATATTATCTTGGTTATTTATTTGATTTAAAAATTTAAAAATCTCTTAGATGCTCCATGTGTGTAAATGGTATTATTGTAGTTAATTTGTATATAATTTGAGTATTGTAATAAGTGAGAAATGAAAAGTTGAATGATGAGTTTGATATGACAAATGAATTGAATGGATTTAAAAAAAAAAAAGAGATGATGGGAAGTTGATTGTTGATTGGTTATAGTAAGTGAATGAAATTGTTATTAGAAGTGAAATTGATTTTCAGGTTGTGATCTTGGGATTATGGAGTAATTATAGCCGGTACCATGTCGGATTTTCATTGGAATTTTAGTGCGTATGGGTTCTACGGGTTATTGGTACCCTTATGGTTACCCATGCCTTAGGACCGTCACTGCTCAGAAGTTGGGCTGTGACATAGAGGCAGTTGGGTGCCTGAATAGTGATGGGCCTCGCTAGATGGAGGTCTTAAATAATCTACCTCACTTGGATGCCTTCATGTAGTATGCCTCGCCAAATGAGGACTTAAATAATCTACCTCACTTGGAGGCCTTCGTGTAGTATGCCTCGCTAAATGAGAACTTAAATAATCTACCTTACTTGGAGGCCTTCATGTAGTTTGCCTCGCCAAATGAGGACTTAAAAAATCATGTGCCTCGTTCACGGAGGACTTCGGATAATGTGCCTTGCTGACCGATGACTTAAATAATCTGCCTCATTGATTGAGGACTTTTATATAATCTACCCCGCTTAGGGGTCTTCAGGAAAACCTGCCTCTCGGATCAAGGACTTAAGAGATCCGCCTCACTGATAGAGGGCTTGAGAAATCTTGTTTCATATATAGAACTTAGATAACAATAATAGTATGCCTCACTTAGAGGTCTTTAATGAAATATGCCTCGCGTAGAGGTCTATGATGCCTCGCTGATCGAGAACTTTTGCCTAGCCTAACTAGGTCTTTGGCGCCTTGCCTTGACAAGATCTTTGTGTAATAATGTGCCTCACTGAAAGAGGACTTATATATAATGATAATTGTCTCATCTATCGAGGTCTTTTCATAATTTGCCTCACTTGGAGGTCTTTAAATAATAATTTTTCTTTTTTTTTCCTCTTTCTTTTTCTCTTTTTATTTTCTTTCTTTATAATCCTTTATAAATACAGGATTCTCTTTTATAAATACATTCAAATGATTGCACACTTTATACAATTACAATATTATTTGCTAAAATAAAATGGCTTGCCTTTAGACAACTTCATTTGTTTGCATGCCTTGCATAGTTCTTGAGCATTTTATCTTCGTTTTGTTTATTTCTCTGTCAAACTGTTTCGTAATTGAGTAGCTTATGTGGAGAGCTTGAGAGTTACTTTTATGATAGGCTTCAATTACTCATATTTTTCTCTCTTTTTTCTTCCCATGAAGAGGGAACTTTTCCCTTAGTAGCTTTATTGACAAAGTGTAAGTCTTTTTGGCTCTTTATCTTCGCTTCATCTAGCTTCGTATCTGAATTTGATCTCATGCCTAGAGTTCACTAGGTCTTTTCTCCTAAATTCAGTAGAGCTCTTACTTCCTTCTTCAGGAAGCCCATCTCGCTTTAACGAGGTATAGTTTGCCTAAAATCTCGCTAGGTCTTTTATGCCTGCTGAACCAGGACTTGGTGCCTTGCTCATTTTGACAAAGGCTTGTGCCTAGGTTTTACTAGGTCTTTGGTGCCTGCCGGTCTAGGACTTAGTGCCTCGTTCATTTTGGTAAGGGCTTGTGCCTAGGTTTTACTAGTTCTTTGGTGCCTGCCGGTCCATGACTTAATGCCTCATTCATTTTTGTCACGACCCGAACCTAGGGACACGTGATCGATACTAGGGAACGAGAAAGCATAAGGCTTCCGAAACCCGTAATAAGCTTTACTAACTATTAAACTATAAAACATGAAATGTGACAGTTGTAACTGTCACAAAATAAGAGCCATTGGCCCACCTGTTAAGCAGAACTTGAACATAACATCATATCAAGCCACTCAAGGCTAGAAACATTAATCATATCATCATCATCAACATTCGGTTACTGCTTAATAGAACATCACATAAACCATACAACTGAATAAAATTATAGTTAACACAAATAACAATGCGGAGTTCTAAAATTTTTATTTTTCATCAAAAGAAATATTTACATAACTGTATAAAAAGAAATCTCACTGCCGAGAAATAATGGCAGGAATAACTCAATTATAATTTACTCTTCAACTCAACCTGCAATCCTGAAAAAAATATTGAACATGAGTGAGCGTTCGACTCAATGAATGATACTAACCTGGTGTTATACATTCGTTCTATATAAAGAAATGCATCATGCATCGTGTCAAAAAGACAATCAATCACATAATCATCCAGGGATGTGAATTAGTCAATATGAACCACTCTAAACCTCAATATGGGGAGCCGAACCCCTCCTTTGGCCCTCTGAATTCAAAACATATGGCCATAGTGAGACCAACTTGAACCCGACCAATTTCTCTTATCCATTACATACGGCCACGGTGAGACCAGCTCAAACCAAGACAATCATCATAATCATATCATAATCATTATCAGAATCCTATATGGTTATACGTCATCCTAATCCCATCCAAAAATTCACATATAATCCATAACATAATTCATAATGCATCATTCACAATCATATGCTAGGACGTCTTTATGTATTCATAGTGTATAATTATATACATAAATATAACATACAGTACATGCAATGCATGATATGCAGGAAAACATATTAGAAAGTATCACTCACAACTCTGGTGCAGAAACCTGAACTAGCTCTCCTTGACACATCAGTCATTCATCCGATAACTAGGAAGACGTCTGAAACACGTGCACTGGATAACAGATAAGGAATATCAAAATAAGACTAACTCAAACCTTAACCCTTAAAACTGTATTTAACGACCATAACGATTCTATCGAAATTTCGGCATAACCTCTCCTATAACTAGGACATTATCCCGTTGAAACAAAAGGAATAAACACTTCTAAAAATCATATCAACCAACTACAATTCAATTGTCTAGCCCGAACCTCCAATACAATAATTTTATAGTTCAGTTCCATATAATAAAAAACATACCCAAAACTCATTATTCACTTTCATTTCATTACTATTACTTTACTCCATTAAAAGTTCAATTTGATTTATATATATATATATATATATATAATTAAGAAAACACATAAATAGCTCATTTGTTATTTAACTATAAACTTTTCTTTATTTCTTAAAATCATTTTCTAAAAATCATTTTCTTAAAACTTTCTGATAACTCATATATAAACAACTTTACATATGATAATTTAACTTCTTTAAATCATACAAATATATATATACACATACATAAAATCCTTTAAATAATTTATTTATACAAGTAAACTCCATTTTTTTTAGTAAAACTTTAATTTAACTTATAAACCATTAAAATCAATATAATTTATTTATTTCGAACCATTTTTATAAATCTCATATTAATTAACTCATATAATTAAATTCATAGAAATTCATAAAAATTGCAAATTCATTAATTAATTCAAGGAACATAAATTTAATTCATAAATATATAATTACTTTAATTAACTATACAATTACAACAAAATTATCGATGATGCCAATTTATCTCAAACAATTTCATAAATCTCATAATTAATTTTAAATTATCAAATTAATCATTAAAACATACAATTACATGCAAGGCAGTCATTTTTCCAGGCATTTCAAATACCGAAATAAATCGATAACATAGCGTTTTAGGCTTATCGGAGTCAAATCCTCACAAACTAACTTTGAAATCGAGACGTACATGTAAAATGCAGTCCACTGAATTTTCTGGATCACAGGTGACGCTTGGGGCCCACTTGCTAGTGACAGGCTAGCGACACGCCGCTGTCAACGATGGTGGACGAGGGCGCCGTTCATACCATTTTGTAGATCATGAGCTACTGATTCCAGAATTGCCGGCGGTACAACTCAATGCCTCCTTGTCACAACTCAATTTTGCAACTGTGGCGCACTGATTTGAACGTCTGAGACTCCCCATTGGGTTAGCCCCGGAGAGCTCCTAATCATTCTTTTCTTTATCTACATGCCTTATCCCTTCATACTTTTATTGTGGACTCTCCATCACAGGTATCACCATCCTACTAGAAAGTTTTATAGTCTCCTTGTAAATTTAGTCTACCAAAGATTTTTCTATTGCTAAGCTTTTGACTTTTTCTTTTCTTACTAAAATCTGATTGCTATAATTATTTTTAGTGCTATTTTTGGAAGAAAATAAATGGTAGTAGAAAAGCAAACTTATAATTGAGTTATTGATGAAGAAACGATATTGCCAATTTAAGATTTTGGAAAAATCTTACTTTAACCTTGTTAAATATTGTTCTAATAATAGCGTCAAACCAAAGTGAAATATATTATATTTTTATTATTATCATCAGGGATGCAGCCACATGGTGCTAAAAGGAGCTTGACCTCCCTAATTTTTTTTTTCACAAAATTTTCCACTTAAAATTACACTTTGTCCCTTCAAAATTTTTTATTTTTAAAATTTACCCTTAAAATTTTTTTTTTTCTAAAAATTGACCCCCAACCTCTTAATTCTGCCTCCATCCCTGATCATCATCAACATGCATGATATATGATTTAGGAGGTCAATTTAATATTTGCAAATAACATATTTTAAATAAAATTATTGATTTAATGAAATCTCTTGTACAAAATCACCCTAACCAAACATAACTTTCAAATTCTTTGCCCTTTAGCAATACTTTCTTTTCACAACCTCTTTTTTTTTTTTTTTTGGATAAAAGGAACCCTTTATTAAATTGAATGAATAAGGTCGTACATCACATGATCCTTAAAAAACTAGGCACAATAAAAGAAACAAATGGACAAGGTAAAGAATGTGCTACCCTTGCTAGAGAATGAGCAAGCACATTAACTTGTCTCCTCACATAAGAAATAGAGTAATCCCTATCAATCTTTAATTCTAAACAATTGGCAATTATGCTTCCAAACTCAGACATATCTTCATTATGAGAATTAATGGCATGTACAACCATCAAAGAATCCATTTCAATATCAACATGGTTGTAATTTAGCTCCAACAACCACTTTAAGGCCTCCCTCAACCCAATAGCCTCGCCCTCCTTCATTGATACACGAACCTCTATCCTTAAAGATTTGCATGCTATAAATCATCCTTATGAATCACGAACCACCAGACCAATACCCAATATAGTGCCTAAGTTAAAAAAAGATGCATCAACATTACATTTTACTCTCCCTACAGCCGGTCGAGCCCACACAATGGACTCCCCACCTGACTGTGACGGCGTAGCATTACCTCGATGGTCATCTTGCTTAGCTAAAAGCCAATTATATAAAAAAGAAATGCCTTGTTGTACTGCCATCATTGATGGAATAACCTGACCATTCCATAACTTATTATTTCTCTGACCCCAAATACACCAAAGGATTGTAGCCAACTTACCCATTAATACCTCACGAAGTTTTCCAAAGATACCCAGTAACCATATCGCAAAGTCCTCTGCTACATCTTGTAGTAAATTAATGCCCACCCTCTGCCAGCATTCACGAGCATAGGGACAATCCAGGAACAAGTGCTAGTGATGCTCGATATCACTTTCACAAAAATGACAGTCTAATGGCACATCAAACCCTTTCGCACGCAAATACACATTCAACGGGAGACAACCACTACATAACATCCAAAGAAAGGAAGACACTCTCGGAGGAACCTTCAGTTTCCACAAATGTTTCCAGCCACTATGTACTTGAGGAGATGAAGTAGATAGAATTTTCTCTCGAATTAATCGATAACCTGACTTCACTGTGTATTTCCCATCATTTGTGTAGTGCCAAATCAGTGTATCATACTCATTTTGCCAAGGAAGAAGCATACTACTCACCGCATGCACATCACTAGGCAAAAATAAAGAATGAAGAAGAGACATATCCTACTGTTTACATACCGGGTCAAAAAGATCAACTGCCACCATTTTCTCAAATCCATTAACTATAGGTGAATCGATGCGCAAAGATTCCTTATGTTTTACCTAAGAATTACGCCAAATATTTATGGACTCACCATTGTCAATTTTCCATCTACAACCAGCAGCTAAAATTCCTTTCGCACCCCATACACTATTCTAAATATAACTCGAGTTATTCCTAACTTTGGAAGATAAGAAACTGTCCCTAGGGAAATATTTTGCTTTGAAGATACGAGTGATCAACGTATAAGGCTTAGAAATAAACTGCCAACCCTAATTTACTAAGAGAGCGTAATTAAAAGCCTGTAGATCCTGAAAGCCCATACAATCCTCTTCTTTACGAGTGCAAAGCCTAGACCAACTCTTCCACCTAGCTCTTTTTCTACCATCACCACCACTACCCCACCAAAATGAATTTATCATCCGCTAAAGCTCCTCACATAAAGAAACAGGCAATACAAAAATACTCATACAATAATTAGGAATCGCCTGAGCAATATTCTTGATCAACACCTCTTTACCCCCTTTAGAAATCATTTAAGAATTCCATCCATGTAAGCGCTTCCCAAGCCTATCTTTTAGGAACCAAAAAATTGCTCTTTTTGGTCTATCAATTAAAGATGGCAAACCTAAGTAACGATTAGTATTCACTAAACTATGGACACCCAAAATAGAAGAAATCTCCGTTTGTTTATCTACCCTAACATTAGAACTGAAAAGAAAAATGCCAGATTTAGAGAAGTTAACCGCTTGACCAGAAACCTTCTCATAATGCTGCAGAATCTGATGGATAATCATACTCTCCCTACTAAAAGCTTTAAAAAAACAGAGAGTTATCATCAACAAAGAAAAGATGATAACAAAAATAGAAAAGGTGTTTTTTTTTTCATCTGAATATTGTTCGATTGACTTTTAAAAGTTAGTATATATATACAATAAAATCTCTCTAAAATTATATCTTATATAAGAATAACCTTTATGTAGTAATAAAAAATTTTAGTTCCAATTTGGCTAGTTATAAATAAGAATAAACTCCATATTATAATAAATTATAATTTTTTTAAGTCTCAACTTAAGAAAATTTACCTCCACATAGTAATTAATAATTATACATTTATATTTCCAAAAATATATGCTAAGATGAATTAAAATATTGATGTAAAGTTGTTTGACACAATGATTTATTATTTAGAGTTGTTGTCACATCTCTAAATTTACGTGTAGGGATGGCAATTTAACCCGACCCGATTGATATCTGCTTTGCCTCAAAAAATCCATCCCATTTAATGGTGGGGTGGGTACGGATTTTAAATGTAAAACCCATTACGAGTTCGAGTATGTGTTAAGTGTATACTTGCCCCATACTTGACCCAATTATATAAAACGATAGGTAACGTTCGTTATTTATAAGTAACATTCGTTATGTGGCTTTGGAAACGTTGATGACTTCCATGAACGAGTGTGATTTTTTTTTCTATGTAAGAAGTCTCAATTTTATCTCGATAGATAACGTTCATTACATATGTAATGAACGTGAATTGCTTGTAATGAAGATGATTATTCCATAACGAGCATTCACAATATATAACGAACGTGACTTTATTCTCTGTTTGAAATTCTTGGAATTCAATTGATTGTAACATTCGTTCAGAATGTTATTAGAAGTATGATCCACATGCTATTAGAAGGGTGCTATTTATAGTAATGTAATTTTTTTTTTTTTTTTTTAGAGAAGTCCTCATTTGTTTTTAAAATACAACATTTCAGTTTAAAATTTTAGGTCTCGTTTGATATAATGGATTTTAAATTTATGGAATAAAAAATTCACATCTCATGTAAGTTTTTAAAATTTTCATTTTTTTAAGTTTTGGAGTATGATAAATTTTAACAAATCCATGAAATATAGGTCAAATTTTCAAAACCAAACAAATGACTGAATTATAATTCATGAATTTTGCGAAATCAATTACTAAAATCCTTTAAAACAAACGAGAGGTTGAGCTTTTGATTTTCAATTAGTGTTTGGAGAATATTTTTTTAGAGTAATATTATATTTGTTATTTTTTATATTTATGTCATTTATTTTTTCTTCCCTGTATGCAATAGTTGTGTTTAAGGTATTTTACTGTATTTTTTATTATAATAAATATTTTACTGTAATTTAATATGATATTTTCCTTTTTTTTTTTTTTGTTGTCGTCATCTCTTTTGTTTTAATATTATTTTATTTTTTCCTTTTTTTCTCTGTTTTCTAATGTGAATATAAATTTTATGTGCACATGCAATATAATATAATATTTATTCATTTATATGAATTTTTATGTCACTACAATTTGAGTTTATATACGTATATTTATGTGTAATAAAAATAAAAATAATATTAAAGATTTATTTATATTTTTATTAATTATTTGACAATGCTAACTGCTAACTTTAATCACTGAAATATTAAAATATTTTATAATCAATTATAAGGCAATTGATCGCTTGAACCAAATTGGCCCCATCATTTAAAGAGAACAGTTACATGCTAACAGGTTACAGCCGAGTGTTATCATTTTGTTGTTGTTGTTGGATGAGCTGTAAATATAACAGAATAATAATTCTCTATTTTGAATAACTACATTATACTTCTTTTAACGGAATTTAAATTTGTAAAAAACTTATTTATTTATTTGGTTAGAGGATTTTAAAATTTTAATAATTTGCATGTCTATTAAAATTAATTATTTTAAAATACTTATTTATATACTTTTTAAGCATCTATTGTCCATATCTTAATTTATATATTTAAAAATTATTTTTTCAATATTGCACAAAAATCTAATTTAGGTGACATTAAAAAGTCCTTATACCTCATTTGTACGAGAAATTCTTAGGTGAATTAAGTTAATAATGTCATATTATAGATTATCAATGATGATCTGACACACCGGCATGTTAATTATAATATACATCATATAATTTAGGTAGTTAATATTACAATATTTACCTTATGAGATAATTATTTTAATATAAAAAATCATGATTTGATAATTTATAATAATACGACATGGTATACTAAGTTGAATTAAAATTTTTTCATTTCCACATATAAAGAGGAAGAGATTAATCTATGAGACCCTATTCCAAAAGTTAATTTAAAGGAAATCTTCAATGAAATTTTGATTGATAGTATGATATTAGTATTATGTTTAAAATTATGAGATTTTGAATTGAAAAAATTTTAAATTGAAATTGTAGTCAATTCTAATTATATATGACTCTTTTTATGATATATATATATATATATATAATTGGGATAATAACAAATTTGGTGTTTCAACTTGGTAAAATTGGACAATTGAGTTCTAAACTTCTAAAAGTTTCAATTGAGTATGTGAACCTGTAAAAAATTTACAAGCAAATATTATAGCCGGTTACCAAATTATTTTTCTGACGTGGATTAAAAAAATTTTTTATTGGAAAATAATATATACGTGGAAGATTATTACAGGCCCATTTAATAAATTACAGATCAATCCCTAATCAAATTACATAAAAACCCAAAAATTTCATAATCTTTTCATTTAAGTTATCTACTTCCTTGCAAGACCATCAATTTACATAAGCTTAAAAATTAATTTACAGCACCAAAATCAACAACTCCAGCCACCACAGGAACCACTAACAACTCCCAACTCAAATACAAAGAAATTAGATTCAAAGCTGCTTTAAAAACAATAAGTATTAGAAAACTATCCAAGTAATTAGATATTGATTCTTGTAGGTTAATTAGGGTTCTAATCGAACATTTATATATGGGGATTATGGGGTGAAATTCTAAACCAAGAGCTAGAAGTGAGCACATAATCTCAAAGAAAACTCTTTAACTTCAAAATTTATCAACAAAATTGGAAATTCATTCCTCTATTGAACTACCTATGGACTAAAAAATTACTAATTTCCAAATTCTAAAACTTTACCAAATATATAATAAGTTACAAATACAAAAATATTTTCAAAAACCATTAAAAACTAAAAGAGTAACTAATTTACTATAAGCTTGAACTCAAAAACCCATTTGAATACTAAAACCCAATTTCACATTACATCCATAAAACCATTGATCTACCCAATCAAAAACCTCCAAATCAACAAAAGTCCAATCTTTTTTTTTTCCCTTAATCAATAAAGTTTAAATTAAACAAAATTCAGCATTAATAGGGGGGCAGATCATGATTGCATAAACTAAAAATGCAAAACAAAGATTCAAAAACAACAAAAGAAAATTCTAAAAAAATTGGAGAATTAAAGAAAAATAAAAAAAAACCTAGAAGCAAAAAACGATATACTTGAAAATAGAGCAAAACCCAAAAGCGAAGAATAAGAATAGAGAGCCATGGAAAAGAGTGAAGAAGAAGAAGAAGAAGAAAAAGAAGATGGTAATGGTGAGGAAACAAAATACTTAAAAATGGAGGAAAACCCAAAAGCGAAAAACAAGAATGAAGAGCCTTAGAAAAGGGTGAAGAAGAAGGAGATGGTAATGATGAGGGAACGAGATACCTGAAAATGGAGCAAAACCATAAGCGAAGAACAAGAATAGAGAAGGGGTGAAGAAGAAGAAGAACGAATATTTTAGTTGTTTTCTCTCTCATCCACGTCCACTAAACCTATCAGAAGTTGACAAATGTGTTAGATTATTTGTCTCTCATCCACATCAATATTACGTGGAAAGATTACCAGTTAGTAATATGTAAACAACATTCGATTGTAATTTTTTTTATAGATTTACACATTCAATTGAAACTTTTAGAAATTTAGACATTTAATTGTTCAATTTTATCAACTTGGGATATCAAATCTATTATTATCCCATATAAAATTTACTGAGTAAAAAAAAAAAAAGGGAAAAGTTTAAATTAAAGGGGATATGATCCCTTTATTTGGTTGAAAAGCAAAAGTTGGATTGGAAGCTTGAATGGGAATTTGATAGAAATGCATAATTAATTAGTATTATTGAGAGCATAAGTGATTTTGCTAGATGGTAGTTGATCTTCTCTCATTTATTACCTCATATCCACATTTGCATGAGAAGCACGTGGCTTCTTTTCCAGCCTCGGAATCCAAATTTTGCTGATCATACGAGAAACAGGACTTACAACACTAAGGAAAAAAAATTAAATACTTAAATAAAACACTACTAATTAATTATTAATTAAGGATTTAATTTCCCTTTGCTCCATTTATATCCAACAACAGCTGTCCCTGTATCAATATCAATTATAATAAGAATATTCCCATTTGATCAACATCAATCAGCTTAATCTTGACACCTCGTCATTAAATTTCCACGTGTTATATAAAATGCCATTTACACAGTGATTTCTAGTATATCAGTATAACACCTAATACATATATAATGTGAGTGAATTAATAATTCAGCGGTCGAATATTCATCTATCCAATAAAATTATCAATATTTTAGACCTTAGCAACTGCATTTCTCTATAAAAATTTTGATGTGAAGAAAATAAAAATATCATAATTTTAAATTTTATTAATTTTTTTAATCAATTTTTAGTCACTAATTATATTTTAGTAAAATTATAATGACTAAATTATAATTAAATAATGAGTAATTATGTGATTATATATAAAACACAATAATAAATATGAATTTTATTTTTATAATAAAAGTAGAAATATAATTATGTTATTCTTTTTAATCTCTAGTCTAATATTTTATTAAATATTTAACTCATTATAATTTTAATGATTTGAAGAAATAAAATTTAATTACAATTATTTAAGTTAAAATTACGTTCGTCCATTGTGTTTAAAAAGAATACAAATTGATCTTTTATTTAATAAATAATATTGAGCATCACCAAAAGCTTTTTAAATGCCTCGTTAGTTAAAAATAGAAAGTCATATCACACTATTTTTTTTTTTCAACAAGCTCTCTATTTATCCTCTTTCTCTAAATTTTTTTTAAAAACTCATTTCTCTCTCTCTCTCTTCAAATTTAAGAAAAGAGATTGACTCCCTATCTAATATTTTAATATTTGTTTTCTTCTTTTTTCATTTCTTTCATTTTTTAAATTATTATTATTATTAATCAAAAATTTATTATTATTAAATTACTATATTATTATTAAAATAATATTTTATAATATTTTAAATTAGATTATTGTTTTTTAGTAATAAATATTTTATTTAAAGTAAAAGAAATAAAATTATAGTATAATAATAATAATAATAATAATAGTTTGTTATAATATTTTATATCAAGTTATATTTTTTTAGTAGTAAAAATTTTATACATAGTAAAAGAAATGATATTACAATAATAATAATATTTTATTTTAATATTTTTAAAAAGATTATTTTTTTTAGCTTCAAAAAATTTATTTAGAGTAAAGGAAATAAAATTATAAATTTATATATAAAGAAATTGAATTGTGGATTTATTAATAAAAAAATGAAATAGAGAATGTTGTTAGAATATGCATATTTTTTGAGATAAGTTAAAATAAGAAGTTAATTGTTTATAATATAATAGAGAGTAAAATAGGGATGATTGTTGGGAATGCTTTAGTCACTAAGACTATTAGAATATAATCAAAGTAAGATTAATAAAACCTTAAAAGTTTATATGATCAATTAATAAAAATAAATAAATATATTAGAATTGAAAAAAGAAATGCTAAACATAGACAACTTTTTTTAATAATTCACTTATATATATATATATATATATATATATATATTGATTAGAGTTGGATTTTTTTAAATTAATATTTAAAAGATAATTTTTAAATGTACAAATCAAATCACAAAGAAAGACTGTGCATTCAACCATAAACTAATATACTAGTGTAGAAAGAATTTAATATCAATTAGATTGTAAATTGATTCGAAAATACTTTTAATTAACTTAAAATAAAAAAGAAAACTTTGTATAAATGTTTAATTAAAAATTGAGTTGGCTTCAACTATCAATATCTATTTGAGAGAGAATTTTTAAGATTATTTTTGTGTGCACCTAATTTATGTATAAATTTAGATTTATAAAAATTAAATAATTCATTTTTAATCTTGACCGTTAGATGAAATAATTAGTAACTTATTAAATTGGTCATCTAATTTAAATGTATTAATTTTTAACATGTAAAACAAGTAATTTTTAAAAAATAAGTAATTAGTTAAAGTGAACCTACTTGATTTTAATAGATAGTCAAATATTAAATTAAGTAAGACTCACACCAACTAAATAAACTTAAAGCAAAATAAGTAACAAATTAAAGTGAAATTCATACTAATTAAAGAAATTTAAAGCAACTTAAGTAACAAGTTACAATCAAAAGTAAAAAGACAAAATTATTTACAAAATTATAAATAAATAAGGTGTATCGTAGAAAAAACAAATTTTTAAATATATAAATTGAATATGAGTGTTTTGAATGTGTGTGTATATATATATATATATATATATATATGAAGTGAGGGGGACGACACATATATAGCGGTTTCAGTTTCCTAGTAGTTTGAAATTCAAAAACCACTTTCAGATACTATATTGAAAGAGAGTAGTTTAGTTCACATGGAAAGACGGAGAGTCCAATAAGGCCCAAAACGCCATTGATTTGTGTAGACAGGAAACAGAACTTTTTGAACACCTGTTTTCTCTTCACCCTCCATTCGTCATCTTTCTCTTGGCCATTCTCTAACAACCCTCCATTTTCTTTCTTCACCTTTCTCTGTATATATATTTTTAACTCTACCTCCAAACCCTAGTTAACTACTTTCTCTTTTTTCACCAACAATCTCTAAACTTTGATCCTCTCATCTAACCCTAACCCAACCATCTCTTTCCACATTTCACTTTTTTTTTTTTTCTGTATTTCACTATATTGTCATTTTGTAATGATCATTATAGAGATGCATATATTCAGTTTTGTAATTAATATGTGATTATATAAATAATGAAAACAAACATATATCAAAGAAACAACTCAATGAATAAAAGAACCACAAATGTCATAAAACCTAATCACTAAATCTCCTTGCTAAAAATAGACTTTAACCCAACACAACAAAAACCCACCCACACGCCCACACAGCTAGCCAGTCCAGACCCATTTTCTCTCTCTTTCTTTCTTGCTTTCTTTCAGCTTTCTCTTTTAACCCATTTCTTGATTGCCGAGCGTCGTTCACCGGTAATGTTTAAATCTGACCAGACCAGACCCTAGAGAGAAAAAAAAAAGAGAAAGAGAAAGACTCACTGTCTCTCTCACTGAAATCTAGAGAGAGAGACAGATTGAGAGAGAGTGTAAGTAGTGAGTCTCTCTCTTTTTATCTCTCTTTTTATTTTTATTTTTTTCCTTCTTGTAAAAAAGAGTGAAGTGGGTATAATAAGAGAAGAGGCTAATGATGATGGAACAAGAGGCGGGTCATGAGAAACCCGAGGCGTGTACTTGGATGGCAGGTGGAGATAGTGTTACTGTGAAGGGGGACAAGCAGGTAAGTAGTAGTACTAGTACTAGTGATGGTGGGTCGGATCGTGAACGAGACGGGTCAACCCGTAATGAGAAGGTTGTTGTTGGTGCTGATCATGTTGTGGGTTTTGGTGTTATAAGGAAGAAAAGGATGCCTAGACAAAGGAGACCATCTTCTTCCATCAACAACCTTTTCTCTTTTCCTAATTCTCTTCTTTCTGGTGCTGTTAATTCCTCTTCCTCTTCCACCACCACCACAACAGCCACTACTTCGCACATGCCTGTCTCTTCTTTCTCCACACGTGTGAGCACTTTTGTTTTAATTAATTGTTATTTATGTCATTATTATTATTATTATTATTATTATTATTTTTAATATTGAAGGCAACTGTTTAATTAATTTGTTGCTCAGGTGATCAGCTTGTTTGGTTTTTCTGTTATATTATTGATTCTTTAATTAATTAATTGTGAGCAAGAAGCTTAATTATTTATATTTAATTTCATATAATTTTGGTGAATTTTGATTACTTCTTATTACAGGCACACTTATTATTATTATTATTATTATTATTATTCTATTATTGTTGTTGTTTATGCCTTTTCTGTTACACTATATATAGCATGTGATAGGAAACTAAAATTAGAATACAAGATCTAGGTAATTTGTTTTTATTTCAGTAAGTGGTATATGATCGTCGGGTAGTTCACATATATATATATATTTATGTATATACTTTTGCTATTAATCCATTTTTTCACTTTTTGAAATGTTATGTTTAAAACCCTTTTCTTGTGTATAATAAAAATAAAATTTTTCATGTCATAACAAATTCTGAATTTTGCAATTTGGCACGTAATATGATTAAATTGTTCGATCTAAATACGAATGGAATTTTTTCATAATTTCGCACGTGAAAGATTATTTCTTTAGTTGTTTTTTTGATAATTTCGCACATGACGGATTATTAATTTAGTATTTCTTGATTA
>CATKHJ010373103.1:0-15376 GCA_949750685.1 Vernicia montana | reverse complement strand
GAAAGGTCTTGAACGTGCTTTCACCAATTTTGAACAAGCGTTCAGGCCCTGCAATAGCCAAAACTCATCCAATCTCACTTCTAATATCATTCCAACATATCAAGTAATATTCAAAACACATCATAAACTCATTCCATAAGCCTCATATCATTACCAACATACTTAAATACCAATCAACACTTAACATATAACTCATAGATCATAATATTCACATGATACACGTCTTGTAATTCCTTCTCACATAATGATCAATCAAGACATCTATATGAACTTCAGTATCATAGAGTCCTTGCATTTCCCATTCAATTCGATATAACACTTGAAACTCACTTGGCTTAGATCGCGAAAAATTCACACATAATCTTATAGCATGCAATCCTCATACATTGTTCATCCATACTCACTACATAGAAAGCCAATACATAGTTGGGGTATTACATAATTCTTTTGCAGTTTGCATCTGTCTGAAAAATGCTCATGCATATGCACACAAATATTCAAGGAAAAAATTGACCCAAAAGGATACACGTGGAAGAGGGTGACTAAAGAAACGAAAAAATTCTATTGGGCTGAATTCAAGGTATGTAATATTTTAAAATCTATATAAATATGTAGTAAATTAATTATAATTTAATTGTTACCTAACTTCTAATTTAATTTTGTTTAAATTATTAAAAAAATAATTTCAATGGCATCAGGCGATCGATGCCTTAGTTGAGATTGCCTTCTATAAGAAGGTTGCATTGCATTACAAGGACTTGCTTCATGATGTGAAGCACATGGAGAAGAAGACTTGGATGCCAGATGAGGCTTGGGAGAGATGGCATCAGCTTTGGGCTAGTCCTGGGTTTCAGAAGCTATCTCATCAGGCCAGTTAGAATAGAAAGACAGAGAAAGGTGGTCCAGGATCTGGTCTGTCTTTGCATACTGGAGGGTCTATACTCCATGAGGAGCATGTCAGACGATTGGTAATTATTTTCATTCATTTTTCAATTTTTTTTTAAAAGTTATTTATTTTACTAGGTAATATATTTCAATTCTTAACAGGCTTGGCAATTGGGAAGCGAGTCTCTGCCTGTTGAGATCTTCGTGCGCATACACACTAAGAAGAATGACGGGCAGACGTTTGTTGATACCAGATCATAGAGGATTCATGTAAGTAACTAAATAGTTAAATTAAAATTAAAAATAATTATTTATACTTCTATACTATTATGATAGTCACTAATATTGTATAAAATGCAGGAGAATATCAATAACCTCCATGAGCAGTTGTCGCAACCAGTCCCAGGATCCACCGAGCCTTGTCAGGTGGACGAGTAGAAGTTATACCTTCAGGCTATTGGGAGCCGGACGAAGGGCAGGATTTACGAAATCGGTTCTCAAGCACCGTATTTTTATGGACATCCCGGTACCAGTACTTCTTCTGTCCCACCACCCCCTTCATCCGAGGACATATAGCAGGAGGTGGATTGGCTAGTAGATAAGAGGTTGAGGCCTATGGAGGAGTGGCTACGGTATGTATAAGAACCTAATTTTCTATCGCAGCCTGCTGCTCTGCCTGCTCTTCCACCTGCTTCAGACCAGCATTAGCCTGCTCATCCGCCTGTTTTAGGAGACAGTGTTGATGATGATGATTATTAGTTAGATTTTTTTTACCGACATAATATTACTTTCGGATTTTTTATTATTTATTTTATATTAGCATAATATATTTTGTTAAGTTTATACAATTTTTCCACTATTATTTTTTGTATATTTATTATTTACATTAATATAAATTAACATATTTACTTTTATATTTATGACTTTGAGAATTTTAATATAATTGCAAATAAATTAAATTATAAATTAAAAAAAGTTCATATTCAATATTTACCAACAGAATACCGAAGAAATTTATTTATTTTTTTAATTAATTACCGATGGATTACTGATGAAATTTATTTATTTATTTTATTTTTTATTAGTTTTCGACGGATTATCGACATAATTTATTTATTTTGTTTATTTTTTTTTAATTATTGACGAAAAATACCGTCGGTAAATTTTACCGACAGTATATCCGTCGGTATATTAGTGACGAACAAGATTTTTCGTCGATAAAAAATTACCGACCATGGTTTTTACGATAAACAGTTTCCGTCAGTAATCATATTTACTGACGGAAAAACCTTTATTACTGACGAAATATTCTGTCGGTAATAAGGGTTTTTTCGGTAGTGTATTGTATATATTTGTAGTACAAGAATGAACTAAAATATTGTGAAACCTTAATTTTACATCCTCTGGCATACAACCAAACCTTAGAGGCACCTAGGCTCGGTAAACAGACCTCCGGAAACCGAAATCGCCAAAGATTTCAAAAACTGAGAATCTGAGCCTTGGGAACCGGGATCCATCCCTCAAGCCTTTGAACCATCCTTAGATCATCTGGGATTGAATACGGAGCACAACACAATTGGAATCGCAAAAAACGGAGTTGAAACGGGTCAAAATGGCGAAAATCAGCGAAATCAGACGTCGAAAACTGCACAACCACCATGGTGATCGCACAGCCCCATTTTGGGACCATATGGGGCCTGTGCGGAACTGCACAATCCCTGTAAGGTTCAAAATTGGCTCTGTGTGGTCATGGTTAGTCTGTGCGGTCACTCTAGCTTTCTGTGCGGTCTAGAATCAGTCTTGTGCGGTTACAGAAGGGCTCTATGCGGTTTTTTCACTACAGATCCGTTTTCCCACATTGGAAAACATGAAAAACTTTCTTAGCCTCTCTACCTATATAAACTACCCCCCCAAACTCACTTCCACACTTAGAGCTTGCTCACACATCCTTTAGCTTGCTTGATTAGCCTTTGCATCAAGAAAGTCATCCCCCTAAGCTTGGTCCGAAAGGAACGAGCTCCCCAGTTTCTTTTATTTCTTGCTTTGCTATTGATTTTTGCTTTGCAAAGTGAGATTGGATTGCGACTTCCCGAGTTGACTCGTCGAGTCAAAAGTTCCCCGCCATCCGAGGCAAGCTGTCCGAGGCAAGTCTGTCGCCGACCGAGACAAGTCTCCACCGTCCCAAAGCCGCTCAAACGTAAGGTAAGCTTCTTTTCCTTTCTCTTTTCATTTTATTTATTTATTTGTTTTATTTTTCTTAGTTAGTTAATTAAATTTATTTATCTAGGTTGTTAGTTAATTAAAATATGAAATAATTAATCCAACTTGGTAAATCAATTAGGTTAACTAATTAATCAACCCACCTTTTAATCAATCAATATGAAACATGATAAAAGGCTCATACTAAACAAACCCCTTTCGTAACAAGGGCGAACTACGTGAATTTTGATTCCCATTCAAAAGGATACGTAGGCATGCTTGTCTAAAGCATCAAATCCAATTAAAATAAGCTTTCCTCCTCTTTAACCTTCTTCATATAATTTAGATTTTGTTTTCATTTATTTATTTGCTTAGTTACTTTTACTATGGATTTAATTTGGGGAATGTGTGACTCTCCTAGAACCCATAAGGGCTAGAGGGAGTATCCCCTAATTTAGTTTAAGTTGTAAATTTAAACTTTTTATTGCTTTCTTTATTTATTTCTTCTATCTTTTTATTGCTCTGCTTTACTTTAATTAATGCATTGTATAATTGTTCATGAAATCATTTTAAGCCATTTTGTATTAAATTTTCCAAACCAATTAAATGAACCGAAAACCTAGTCCCTGAATCATCTTTGGTAATCGAGGACTAGTGCACTTTTTCATTGGAATATAATTAGAGTAAAAATTGGATTTTTCCTTAACTTTTCCCAAATGAAATAAATTAAGGTGGCAACTCCCAAATCAATTCTCAAAATCAACCAATCTGAACCCGAGGGTTCCATTGTGAGTACAAACCTAAATGAGTATTTCGATCCCCTCTAGCGGATCGGACCAGTGCTCGGGCAAGGCCTCATAAATATATACACAACAAGGATTACAAAATAGGAAAGGACAATGATTACAAAATGGGAATATTGAGAGATCTTAGGATATGATTAAAAATATACAACTAATTAGGAATATACATTAAAATCTCCCCTCAAACTGAAGATGGTAAGAAAATAGCCATCTGAAATTTACTAATAAGATCACGAAAACATTGCAGTGGATGGGTTTTAGTGAAGATGTCAGCAGCTTGATTGATAGAAGAGACTAAAATAAGCTTGATAATATCTTGGAGGACATGATGTCGCACAAAATGACAATCATTTGCAATGTGTTTAGTGTGCTTATGAAAAACATCATTGTGAGAAATTTGAATAGTATTGCGATAGTCAAAATGTAAGAAGGTTGAGGATAAGTGGTCAATACCCATATTATGAAGTAGTCATCGAAGCCAGATTAGTTCAGAGGCAGTGTAAGCAAGAGCTCGATACTCAGTTTCAGTGCTAGACTAGGATACCACAGTTTACTTTTTACTCTGCCAAGAAATGAGAGAATCACTAAGATCACCAAGAAAAAAGCAGTAACCAGTGGTAGTAAAATGATCAGTAGGATTCCTAGCCCAATCAGCATTAGAATAAGCCTTCAATTCTTGTGAGGATGAATTATAAAAATGTAAACCATAAAAGAGAGTACCTTTTACATAGCAAAGAATATGAAGGATGGCAACAAAGTGAGTCGTACAAGGAGCAGACATAAACTGACTGACAATATGAATTGCATAAGCAATATCTGGATGAGTAACAACTAGATACATAAGACAACCCACCAACTGACAATAAAGAGTGCTATCACTAAGAGCAGTTCCATCAGTAGTAGAAAAATGAACGTTTGCTTCAATAGGAGTACTGGCTATTTTCTCATATGTGAAACCGACATGAGAAATAAGATATGTAGCGTACTTTGTTTGAGACAAATAATTGTCTGTTGAGTTAGATGATACCTCAAGAACTAGTAAATAGCTAAGATGGCCAAGGTCTTTCATTTCAAACTGCTTGCTAAGAAACAACTTAAGATCACTGATGCTCTACAAATCATTACCAATTATTATCATATCATCCACATAAAGAAGTAAAAGAATGCATCCTCTACTAGTCTATCGAATGAACAAAGCATGATCATAAGGACTGGATTGAAAATTGATCTGTCTAATAGTAGAGCTAAACATAGCAAACCAAGTTTGAGGGGCTTGCTTTAAGCCATAGAGAGCTTTTAGAAGGCAATAAACCTTATTAAGAGGATGATCATAACAATGAGGAGGTTGCATATTGTGAGGCCTCGCCTGAGCACCGGTCCGATCCGCTAGAGGGAATCAAAATGTTCATTTAAGTTTGTACTCACGATGGAACTCTCGAGTTCAGATTGGTTTATTTTGAAAAGTGTTTTGGGAGTCGCCACCTTAATTTATTTATTAATTGGGAAAAGTAAGGAAAAACTCATTAATGACTCCAATTGATATCCCAAAGGAAAAAGGATCACTAGCCTTGAAACCAAAAAGGATTTGGGGACTAGGTTTTCGGTTCATTTTAATTAGTTTGGCAAGTTTAATACAAAATAGCTTAAAATGGATTTCATGAACAGTTTATAATGCATGAATCATTCAATAATAGAATAAAATAAAGAAAGCATTAAAAGGCAAAATAAAGAAAGCAGAAAAGTAATTAAATTTATAATTTAAATCAAATTAGGGGATACTTTCTCTAATCCTTATGGGATTCTAGGGAAGTCACACATTTCCCAAATAAAACAGAGAAAAAAAAAAAAAAAAACACAACCTAAACTATGTGAAGAAGGCGAAAGATGAGGAAAGTTTATTTTAATTGGATTTGATGCTTTGGACAAGCATGTTTACATATCCCTTTGAATGGGAATCAAAATCCACATAATTCACTCTTCTTATGAAGGGGGTTTGTTTAGTTTGAGCCTTTTATCATGTTTCAGATTGATTGATAAAAAGGAGGGTTGATTAATTGATTAACCAATTTTAATTAATTACCAAGTTGTTAATTGAGTCAGGTTCTAATTAACAAACAAATGGATCAATTCAAGTTGATTACCAAGTTAATTAAATCAGGTTCTAATTAACCTATAATTTCTAAAGTGATTAACTAAAAAGAAATGGATTGAAAGAGAAAGGGAGCATACAAAGGAAAAGGGAAAACAATAAAATATGCAAAGTAAAAGAACTAATTAAAAGAAAGGGATGAAAGAGAAGGGGACTTGCAAAGAATCTCTAAGGGAAATAATAAAAGACAAACAAGGCAATATAAAGAATAAAAAAGAAAATAAAAGAACAAGAAAACAAGAAAACAAAAGAAAGAAAAAGAGCAAAGTAAAAGAAACTTACCTTAGGATGGAGGATACTTGTCTCGGTCGACGGCGGACTTGCCTCAGACGGCGGATGGTGTCTTACTTCGAATGGTGGGAAGCTTGCCTTGGACAACATAAAAATTTTGACTTGATGAGTCGGCTCGGGAAGTCGCAACCCAATTCTCGCTTTGCAAAGTAAGGAGCAATAGCAAAGCAAGAAAAAGAAAAAGAAACTTTAAAACTAAAATGCTCATTCCTTTTAGACCAAGACTGTTTGCTTTGAGATCAGAGGGTTGATCAAGCAAATTCATCATATCAAATGAGCTGGGGGGGTCTCCTTTATATATGGAGAGAGCTGGAGGTCAAAACCATGAAGTTTCGATGTGGAATTTGATGTTCTGAAGCTCAAAACCACACACGGGCATTCTGTAACCGCATAGAGGCAAATGGTGACTGCACATAAGACATGATGATTGCACAAGGGATGTAATGATAGCACAGGGCCATTTTTAGATTGCACACTGGCTGTGTGGAATCGCACAGCCCGTGTGCGGTTCCTTGGATAGCTTGTGCGGTCACTGATTGCTTTCAACGACCGTTTTGACCCGTTTCAACTCCATTTTTCGTGATTCCAGTTACGTTGTGCTCTGTATTCAATCTCAAATAATCTAAGGATGATTTAGAGGATTGAGAGATGAGTCCTAGATCTTGAGGCTCAAATTTCCTATTTTTAGGATTTTGGCAATTTCGGCTTCCAGATGTCTGTTTACCGAGCCTAAATGCCTCTAGGGTTTGGTTATATGCCAGAGGGTGCAAAATTAAGGGTTCACACATATATAATTCTTCAGAGAGATCACCATTAAGGAAGGTTTTCTTTACATCCATATGAAATAATTGCAAATGTTGGACAACAACAATAGAGAGAAGACTGTGAACAAAAGTGATATGAGCCACAAGAGCAAAAGTTTTTTCATAATCAATCCTATACTCCTGTGTAAAAGCTTTAGCTTCAAGCCTAGCCTTGTAATGCTCCACTGAACCATCTACCCAAGTCTTAATTTTGTAGACGCATTTACATCCAATAATAGAATTGTCTAGGGTAAATCAATCAAATCCTAAGTATAGCTTTCTGCAAAAAGAGGGTCAGTACTAGCCTCACAATATGTGTTAGGTTCATACAAGGAAACAATAGTAGAATAATAATGAAAATCAAGTAAAGTAACATTGGGTTATCTTACATGGGTAATACAACGAGAGAAGAAGGAACAAGAGAAGATGAAGGAATATATGGTGATGAAGAATCAACAGGATCCAAAGACGAAGGAGAATCATCAGGAGTAGGCAAAGGTGGATCAACACTATTTGAGCTAGGCTGTCTTACAAAAAAATCATTAGGAAAAAGAATAGAAGGATCTGTTAGAAAAGAGGAATGAACATATTACAACCTAAAGGATGAAAGAGTAGAAAATATCTTATATTCCTAAAACTTAACATGACTAGAAATACGAAGACGCTGAGAAAGTGGATCCCAACACCGATAACCCTTATGTTCAATACCATATCCTAAGAAACAACATAATCTAGCCCTAGGTTATGGTTTTGTGTGTTCATGAGGCTAGAGAAGGAAAAAATATGCATTACCAAAGACAAGAAGAGAGCGATAGTCAGGTGTATGACCATATAAAAGTTCATAAGGAGAGACATTACCAATAGTGGAGGTAGGAACTCGATTGATATTATAGATAGTAGTAAGAACAGCTTCCCCCCAAAAAGACTTAAGACACAAGAAGGATATGAGAAGAGATCTAACAGTATCCAAGATATGTCTATGTTTACGTTCGACATGACCATTTTGTTGAGATGTACCTGGACAAGAACAATGAACAACTGTTCCATTTTGAGATAAAAATTGAGATAAAGTAGAGTCTTTATACTCCATAGCATTATCAGTATGAAAATATTTAATAGGATAAACAAACTAAGTTTTAACCGTAGAAGCAAACTGAATATAAACTTGAGGTAACTCTGACCTATTTTTTAAAAGATAAATGCATGTATAATGAGAAAAATCATCCATAAAAATTACAAAATAATGAGAACCATCCATAGTAGGATGAGGAGTCAGTCCCCAAATATCTGAATGAACTAAATCAAAAGGTGCAAGAGTAACAGTATCACTAAGATAAAAAGGTAAAGCATGATGCTTGGATAATTGACAAGAAACACAATCCAACTGTTCAGTTTTAACATATCCCAAACTGCCATTTGAAATTAAAAGACTAAATCTATTACTAGAAACATGTCCCAACCGAGAATAACAAAGACTCGAAGATACAATAGCAGCAGCAAGGTTGGTTGGTAAACGAAGAGATGTAAGCTCAAACAATCATCCCATTTTAAGCCTTGTCCTAAGGACTTCCCCCATCCGCGGATCCTGCACAGTACAACCATGACTCGAGAATTGTAAATTAACACCAAGTTCACATAATTGACCAACAAAAATAAGATTCAAAGAAAGTTTAGGAACAAAAAAAAGTGTCGAGTAAAGATAGATGTGAAGTGGAAACAGTGCCAATCTTATTAACATGTAAAGCAGAGTTATCAGTAGTATGAACAATAGGGGAAACAAGAGGAGTACTCATGGAAGAAAATAATGAGGAGTCAAATGTCATGTGATAGGTTGTAAAATAGGTTGTGATGTAAGCTGGGAATTCTTAGTAGTAGCCATCAGTGTGAAAAAGACAAAACAATGCGAAAAATAAGAGAACTGAACCTGAAACCTTTTATGTAGAAGCTGAATTTGCAAAAATAGACTCCAAAAATAGCTTCATCACGTCAAAATCCTTTAGGAACCAGTGAAAAACCTAAGAAATATGATTTGAAAAGGTCTGAATCAAAGATAGATCGAAGTTTGAACTAAACCGAAATGGTCTGACCAATTGAAAAAAATTGGCAAGAATTTATTGCACCTACTCTACGTTTCTACGACACTTGGAGGAAATAGAATTGTGGTAGTAACAATTGTTGTAAGCAATTGGTGAAAAATTGTTGTATGATGAAGAATCAGCGAAAAAAATATTAAAAAATAGAGCAAAGCTCTGATACCATGATAACAGATATGTGATTGAGAATTTGAGTATATTATTATATATATTTATAGTATAAGAATGAACTGAAATATATACACAATAAGGATTACAAAATAGGAAAGGACAATGTGTAACACCCCAAGTTTTTATTAAATGTATGCTTCAAAATGTCTTTTAAGTATGTATAAATTTCAAGAATTATAATAGAACAAGTTACGTTCGTTGCCTATTTTAGAACGAGCGCTACCATTAAATTGTAATTTAAAAAAATTATACAGAGGACAAAGTCACGCTCGTTACCATTATGAATAAACGTTATTGAATTCTAAGAATTTTAGATAGAGAGCAAAATAATATTCGTTACATACTGTGGATGCTCGTTACAATTGTTGCATATATCTTGCAAGTTAGAATGTAAAGGCTTTTGCTGGAGAGTATGAAGATGAAGATTCGGTGGTGAAACAAAGCTTCGACGATACTGATGAGCCTTTATGACGAGGGAGAAACCTCAATGATTAAGACAAGGTGAAGGATTATGTGGCAAAGGAGAAGCTTCGATGGTAAGATTGAGGTTCGATTACGAGGATGAGCCTCACTGACAAGGATGAAGCCTCTATGGATAGTTATGCTATCTTGATGAAATAAGCTAATTGACGAGTTAGGTAAGTTTTCAAGGATGAAGATGAGCTAAGGAGCTTGGTATGACAAAGACAAAGGCGAGCTTGGTATAGAAGAAGTGATTCGAAGACAAACTCGGTATAGACGAAGCAAGCAGAGGAGCTCGGTATGAGTGAAGCAAGAGAGGAGCTCGGTATGAGTGAAGCAAATGAGGAGCTCGGTATAAGAGAGATGAACTGATGACTTAGTATCGAGGCTATAGACGTCTATATAGGTTTACGAAGCGAACTGATGGACTCGTAATTGTATAGTATTATGTGTATAGATGAGTTTAAGTTATGGTTACGAGTTTAATTTGTGTCTATGAGTTGCTTGAGTTTGTGTGGCAAGGGTTGTAAGCCACCAACCACTGAACAGTATTACAGAAAATGTATGGCTAAGAATGTAAGTTCCCCACCCAATAAATAGTTTGTCGACCATTAAAATTATTTTATTCATTTTCTTTCTATATAAGAACACCTACACCATACCATAATCTACCAAACACTTGTATTTTCTTTTCAAACTCAAGTTCTTCATTTTCTCTCAAGATTCTCAATCTAAAACTTGATTTCTTTCATTTCTTCAAAAAAATAATCCAATCTCAAGAGTAACCCCAAGATCTAAGTGGTAGATTATTCTTTCGACTTTTCTTTAGAAGAGTTTTGTTAGAGCTAGAGTAGATTGGTGAGCCTGGTGAGCTAAGGAATATTTGAGCCGCATGGCAAAGTGAAAGGTGATATGAGCTTAAGGATAAGGATTAGCTTTGAGGTGAGTTATGAAATGTATGATGCATGGTAAAACCACCATGAATTGCTTCCATTTAAAATCCTTTCATTCAATATGATTGTTCAAAATGACCGAATGATATTATTGTTATTGCTATATTATTATTGATAATTCTACTGTCCAAAGGAAGATGAAAAAGCTATATTGTTTCATTGCTTGAATGTTGAAAGCCACTGTAAATGCTAAGCTGATTATTATTTAAATCGATATTGATAAGGCCATTGGGCTAACTTATTGTTTATTGCTATGATCCTATGAAATTGTTACTCAGCTAATGACTATGTATGTGATAGAACACCTTTGCTAATGGGGGAAAAACCATTAGATCATATGCACTTGTAATTCAACTGATAGGGTCAAAATTGTCAATGTCCTACATAGGGAGGATCATATACCCTAGGCATATGTTCCGCGCAAGCATATGTACAAGGGCTTATGGGGATGGTGGTGCAGTAATGCCCATGAGTACCTTACTAATTAATACTAAGGCCATAGGGATGGTGGTGCAATCTCGCTCATGAGTACTCTGACTGTTACTATTTTGTTTTGTCATAGTGTACTGACCTCTTGGTGTATGTTCATTATTGGCACATATGTATTGTTTACTGACACCTATTGAATTATGTGTATATATATGTATATATATTGTCATCGACGAGTTTCCGGGCACACTGGTGGATTTGACTCTGCACTGCTTTTCGACCTAATTCGAGGGAAGATGAAATGGGTCGAGGCCCAAAATTGAGAATGGGAGTTGCTACCTAGTTTTTAAAAACTAGGAAATGAAGGTGACTTGGATTCCTTACTTATTACCAAACCACCTTAGTCTAGATATTTTGGATAAGAAAGTTGGGTACGGGCTTGGGAAGGTGTTAGGCACCCAAATCCGCCAAGCTACGAGGTTGGCTTCCACTTATTGGTTTTGTTTAATTCTAGATGGGTTGGGCTTTATTTGAGCTTTTTATTAAATGATAATGATTATCAATTCAATTACATTTGAAATCCAATTCAATTAATATAAATTATAATGGAAAATAAATCTTAAATGTAAATAATAATGGAAAGCAAATCAACTTAAATACATAATTATTCTCAACTTACCAATTTCATGCATAGCTAACATAAATGGAAATTTACCAAATTGAACTAAATCTAATCAATTATATCAATGAATCAAATTAATTAAATCAAATGAGAATCATGTGAAATATCCTAATTACTAAATCTATTTTCATGCCATTAAAAAGAATTCTAAATTTACCAAGTTGCAATAAAATTAATTTTTAATCTTTCTTAATAAAATAATCAAACTAATTAAATTAAATTAACAAGAACTTAATTAGCAAAACAAATTAACTACCTTAACTCAAACAAGAATCATAACATTCATACAAAATTAAAGTGTTTCAACCTACTGATTTCATGCATCACAAACAAGAAATTAAACTTCCCAATCTTTCTAAATTGATTAATTAAATCTAATTCTAATCTTAATTACTAAAGGGGAGGGGGAATCAATTTTGGTTATTTTTTTTATTACAAATTACATATTTTAGAAGCCCTACAGTAGCATGATAGTTTACGAGTTGAGTTAAGAAGCAGCTACAATAGTCCGTGAAATTGATGTCAAGCTGGAAAAAGCCTTGGAATATAGAAAGAAGGACAAAGTCATTGTTGGAAAGATCCTCAAAGAAGCCAAGCTATTGAAAGCCCGAGTTGAAGAGCTCCAAAGACAGTTGCCATTTGTATGCCCCCATGTTTGAAGTGATTTTGGAAGGGGTGACCTGTCCTGAATGTGGTTATCTCTTCTGAAGCTTCTTTATGTAATTGAAGTAAGTCTCATTAATAAAAGTTCGATCGAGTTTCTAGTCTCATTTTTCTTGAATGAAAAACAAAAAAGGAATAAAAAAAAAATAGAACGAAAGGAAAAGTGAATAGTATCCTTGCTAAGGATCCATCATCCGGCTCCTTAGGCAAAATTTAAAGGAAACATAAAAAATAAAAGAGATGATATCCTCGCTAAGGATCCATAATTGGGTTTCTTAGGCAAAAGTTAGAGGAAGTAAAAAAAAAAAAAAGGGAAATGCAAATGAAGACAAGCAAAAAAGAGACCGATGAACCTCAAACTCGAATGGGCAGTTGACATACCTTATACAGTAGCAAAGAAATGAAGAAATGTTAATTTTTATTCAATAGGAAAGTAGTGCATTAGATGAACATTTCATAGCATCATTAGCATGCATCCATCTCATCCATACGCCTCATGCATTAATGAGTTTAACTCCTATACTTCTGCAATCATAGCCCTCTCAAGTCGAGACTATTAAGTTAAAAGCTTCAAAGAATCAGTTGAAAGAGAACCTGCAAGACTAAACCTCAAATGGCCAACAACAACAACCCCTAGAGCTTGGAAGCCACTATCAAATGGGTTATGGAAGCTAATTTGGTACTGATGGTTAGGGATCAGCTTACCCAAGTCTTGAATGAACGCCTTCCCCAACCTGCTTATCATGGCGATCAAACCAATATTTTCACGGTTGTTAATGATGATGATGATGATGATGATGATGGGCATTAGGCCAATGATCGAAACCAAGGTAATAGGAATTAGCCTGCTGATGACGTGTTCCATGTTGTGGGTGACTACCTTCAGAAGAAAAAGAAGCAAAACCTCAAAAGAAAGTGAGGATCTAAAGAGTTAGATGGACTGTATCGAGAAGTTATTGAAAGGAAAAAGCTTTGACAAGATTGAGGCCCTAAGTGCTTTAACCATTGATGATGTTGACAAGATGCCCAGCCGATTCGAGATGCTTGGTATGACCAAGTTCAATGGGACTGGTAATCCAAACATTCACTTGAAAATGTATGCCACACTTATGAGTACCACTGAGGCTACTGAGCAGTAGATCCTATAGCTTTTTCCAACTTCTTTGGAAGACACTGCAGTGAAGTGGTATTATGATTTGAAAGAGAACCTGCAAGACTAAACCTTAAATGGCCAACAACAACAACTCCCAGAGCTTGGAAGCCACTATCAGATGGGTTATGGAAGCTAATTTGGTACTGATGATTAGGGATCAGCTTACCTAAGTCTTGAATGAACACCTTCCCCAACCTGCTTATCATGGCGATCAAACCAATATTTTCGCAATTGTTGATGATGATGATGATGATGGGTATTAGGCCAATGATCGAAACCAAGGTAATAGGAATTAGCCTGTTGATGATGTGTTTCATGTTGTGGGTGACTACCTTCAGAAGAAAAAGAAGGAAACCTCGAAAGAAAGTGAGGATCTAAAGAGTTAGATGGACTATATCGAGAAGTTATTGAAAGGAAAAAGCTTTGACAAGATTGAGGCCCTAAGTGCTTTAACCATTGATGATGCTGACAAGCTACCCAGCCGATTCGAGATGCCTGGTATGACTATGTCACGACCCGACTTATATGCCGTGACGGTCCTAGGGTATGGGTAGGCATAAGGCCACCGAAAACCCGTAGAACCCAATACTACATCTATAATCAATCATGCATATACGATTCCCAGATCAGAACCCGAACCACATACTATCCATCCATATATACATTAAAGGAATTCCATTAATACAATAAAGTAATATGTCATATATTACAATCCCAAATTGAATAAACATAATTCAACCATCATATACAATATCACAATAACCATAGAACTCTAGACTTTAACTCTTGGAGATACATATTCATTGTGACATAATCAAAATGACAAAAAGAAAAAAAAAATATGGACGGAGTAACCCCCAAGCGAGAAGATGAAGGTTGAGTTTTACCTCGTCTCAACCTCTATAGCACCTGAAAAAAAAAACAACTAAGGGGTGAGATATAAAATCTCAGTGAATACACAATGACAATATGTTATGCCGGCTAGATATCAAATAATGTAAGCGAATAGAATAGCTCGAAGCTTTACAATTGATATGAACAATTAGATGATCATATTATAACAATGGGATTCACTGATAAGAGATAAAATGCATGAATCCAAGCATAATTAACAATATCACAATGGGATTCATTTACGAAAGAATACAATGAATGAATCCAAAAACAATCAATGGAGTACAATTGTTTTCATTTATATTATTTTATTTTTAGCAGAAATTAAGCAATTCGAGAACGGTTTGTTCTGATTTATATATATATAGATCGAGTGTCGGCTAAAAGCTTCGCACACTCTTCACAATCAATCAAGCGGAAAACTGATCAGGTTTCCCGGCTAGGACCCCCTTCCTAGCTAGGGCGGATACACTATCCCTATCCATCGGGCCTTCTTTACCATGTGCACATGATCGATGTATACCCTACATCATATGGGAATTTCTGCTTTACATTATATCACATTCAACAATTAATAGCATTAAGGATACAATAAACAATGGTACTCATTAATGAGTAAAGATTTCAATGTGCTATCAACATTTTTTCAGGTAATGGACCAAAGGTCTCAATAGATAGATTCACATGTTGTTCAAGAATAGATATCAATGGAACATAAGTTCAATAAAGTGATCCTAAGGATCCAA
>CATKHJ010373011.1:30000-34333 GCA_949750685.1 Vernicia montana | reverse complement strand
GTTTGAAGTAAAAGGGATAGAGCATATTCCGATTATTAATGAATAATCGGATGTGTTCCATGAAGAACTACCAAGTATTCTATAAGAAAGGGAGATTGAATTCAATATTGAAGTGTTACCGGGGACTAATCCGATCTCCATACCTCCTTATCACATGGCACCAGCTGAATTGAAAGAGTTGAACACGCAGTTGCAATATTTACTTTATAAAGGGTTTATTCATCCTAGCAGTTTGCCTTGGGGTGCACCGGTATTATTTGTAAAGAAAAAGGATAGTTTTTTACTACTATGCATTGATTATAGGAAACTCAAAAAAGTCACCATTCAAAATAAGTATCTATTACCTCGAATATATGACTTGTTTGATTAGCTGAAAGGGGCAAGCCATTTCTCAAAAAATAGATTTGAGATAGGGTTATCACCGGTTGAGGATTCAGAAGGAGGATGTGTCCAAAACAACATTTCGAGCAAGATACGGACATTATGAATTCTTAGTATTGCCTTTTGGGTTGACGAATGCACCAGCTGCTTTTATGGATTTGATGAATTGGATCTTCAAGCCTTTCTTAGACAAATTTTTCATTCTGTTCATTGATGACATTTTGGTATATTCTAAGAGTTGGGAAGAACATGAAGAGCACCTTCGTATGGTATTGTAAACTTTGAGAGAGCATCAGTTATATGTTAAGCTCTCCAAGTGTGAATTTTGGCTTGATAGTGTGTGCTTCTTGGGGCATGTAGTTAGCAAGGAAGGACTTCAAGTGGATCCAAGGAAAGTGAAAGCAATTCTCAATTGGCCTAGACCCACCAATGAAACAGAAGTTAGAAGTTTCTTATGTTTAACAGGTTACTATCAGATATTTATTAATGATTTCTCCAAAGTAGCAGCCCCTTTGACCAAGCTCACTCAGAAATAAGTAAAGTATCAGTGGTATGATGATTGTGAAGAGACCTTCCAAAAGCTCAAAACTTGTCTCACTACTGTACCAGTATTGGCATTACCATTAGGAGAAAGAGGATATACAGTCTATTATGATGCATTACGAGTGGGATTTGGTTGTGTTCTAATGCAACATGGCAAGGTAATAGCTTATGCCTCTAGACAATTGATAAGGCATGAACTAAATTACCCAACTCATGATTTGGAGATGGTTGCAATAGTGTTTGCTTTGAAAATTTGGAGACATTATTTGTATAGGAAGAAGTGTGAGATTTACATTGATCATAAGAGTTTGAAGTATGTGTTCTAGCATAAAGATTTAAACCTTCGGCAAAAAAGATGGATGTAATTTCTTAAAGATTATGACTGTGAAATTTTATACTATTCGGGGAAAGCAAATGTGGTGGCAAATGCTCTAAGTCGAAAGTCACTGGGAAGCTTAGCTCACATTCATGTACATAGGAGATCATTGGTAAAAGAAATGCAAAGCTTGTATAATCTGGGTGTTTGGTTTGAAGTGTCAAATTTTAGAGTACTTTTGACTCACTTCCAAGTCAAACCACTATTGATTAATCAGACTACAGATGCTCAAGACAAAGATCCTCAGATAGTGAAACTGAAGAATGATGTTGTAATAACTTAGACTTCAGTGAACAGGGAAGATAGCTATAGTGAGGATGTGAGAGTGTTTTAGAAAGAATAATGCTTATTCTGACAAACATAAGGATGAAATTAGTAGGAAATTAAGGATGATGTTAGAAATATGTAATTGTAAGTATTAGTGTAAGTGCAAGGTAGCATTGTAAGTTAAGTACAATGTATATGTTTGTTGAAAGAATTAGATAAGTTTAAGTGTACGAAACTAATACAAATGCTTAAGGAATGAAATTTTTATATGGTTTATATATGTATTATAACTTGAAGAGTTATATGTATATACATAAGTGTATGAGAATTTGTGAGTGTTGTGAATATGGTTAGTGAATAATTTAAGTTATATGAAAATGGATTCAAGAATTAATTGTCCCTTAGTAATGTGTGATGGTTAAGTGATGAGTTATGAGTGATTGTAAATGATTGGAGGCAAGTAATATGGAGATTAATCAAGTGGAATTAATTGGAAGATAATTGGATAGAAGGAATAAATGAATTAAAGAGGGAGAAGTGAAAAATATGAATTTATGTGATTATTTAGATGATCTTAGAGGTTGAGTTAGAGAAAGTTTAAAACATAAAAAATGTTTATTTATATGTAAACTAATTGACCATAAATCATTTTTGCAATTGAACTTATACGTTTGGAGTTATAGCCAAGAATATGGAGACCATTCAAAGTGAGTTTGCACATAAATAGAACAAACTTTGGAAATTCACCAAAACTAGTATAGTTCATATTTTGAGCTGAAATTTTGATATGTTATAGATTTATGTGTCTAATTTAAGTAAAAAAAGAATCAAGTCATTTGGACAAGTTTATCATGAGTTATTGTAAAATAAAGGTATAAATGTCAGAAAAGGAAAATGGACAGAATGGGTTGAAGGTTATACGACCATGCAGATTCAATCTACACGGTCGTGCACCTTAAGAGAGCTGTTGTCCGAAATTTTTGGTCAATTTTTGATACATTTAATGTACCCCAACTACCTCTAATCAGATATACATGCCCCAACCACCAAAAATTTTAGTTCATTTCATCTTTTTCTCTCATTCTTCTTTATCTTTTCTCTTTCTCTGTCCATTCTAAGCATCTCCAAAAATAATCCTTCAATGTTCTTCAAAGAAAGCTAGGATTTGGGCTTTTATTTTCAAAAGGTGTTCATCATACATGTAAATTGAAGTGACAAGGTAAGAATTATCAAAACTTTCTTTATTGATTTTAAGTTAAGATTTAAGAAGAATTGAATTGTTAATTGAGTTTTAGGTGGAGATTTTGATAAGTAATGGTAATTATATGAGATGTATAAGCTTGTTTATGGTTTCTATTATAATTGATGATGAAGTAGCAAGTAGAGAAGAATTAAAGATATATGAATTCTTTTATTGAGCTTGAGTTAAGATTTGATGAGTAAGTGAATATATATGAGATTGATTAGTTTATTTGTGAGTCTTATTATAAGTTATTGATAAGATAGTAATTAAGGAAAAGTTAGGGATATGAGTTCTCTTATTGAATCTAAATTGAGATTGAGCTAAGATAGATATTGATTGAGTTTATTTATATGCAATTCATTGATTGTAGAGACTACAAGGAATCAATAAAGGAATGAAGAATATGACAATTAATAAGCTTTTTGTTTAATGTAAAGAAAAGATTTAAGAGAATAGAAGTGCTTTTGCTAAGGTGAGTGATGATTATACTATTGTATTTGTTTTTTTTTTCATGAACCCTAATTTTCCATGATTGACATATGTAAGCTTTTCTTTGTTCATGAATCAAGACATTGATTGTTAAACATGATTAAAGCCTACCAAGACTATATGTGAAAGAACCATGATATGCCTTCCTTGAATACATGAAAAATCTATTGATCATTGTTGATAACTTCTTTGATTAAGCATGACCATAAAACCCTAAGCAGAAATCCCCTAACTAATGTGGGGTAAAACATTAGACATTGTGTACATTGTACCTACGAATAAGGTATAATATCCAAACTCTTGTCTAGGAAGAGTATAAAGACCTAGCCATGGAATCTGATCAATTTAGTGCAAGCTCCAAGATATGAGCCTCTACTTCTAGCAAGCTATTAAGTTGCTCTATATTTCACGATGAATATGCATATAAGTCTTTACCCTCGGGCATACTTTTTAGCTCTACTTTCTTTATCATGGTGTGTAATGCTTATATGTTTTATTCTCATATATTATGATTTATTTATGCTAAAGATAGTAATTGACCATAATATCCAAGACACTTTGCTTATTTTATTCCAAGCTTATTGTGTATATTTGCTTTATTATCTTTCATTTCCATGGACCATCCTTGTGAGTCCTTTGTATATCTTACCCTCACAAGTATGGTAGTATAATCGTTACTCACTGAGTTTATCTCACTAGTTGTGGTATATTATTTTTCAGGAAATTAGTGGATCATAGCAATAGATATATATGTTCTAAAGGCAAAATATGTGAAGAATTTAGAAGATTATATAGAAAATTCAAGAGATTCCTCAAGTAATGTTACTACTCTTGAGGGCTTGCATGTGAAGGTTATAACTTCTTATTTGTTATAACAATATGTGTATATTTGTAAAATTATTTAGATTTCCATATGTGTAACTAAGGTATATATGTTCATATATATACAAAAGATGTTAAGTGACAATTGTTTATGATAAGAAGTATATTATGAATATATGAATTGATAAATGTGTATAAGAACTTGAATAATT
>CATKHJ010373011.1:0-25000 GCA_949750685.1 Vernicia montana | reverse complement strand
CATGCATCCTGGCTCCCGAGACTCTTTCATAGAATTCCAACAATTTCTCCCGCTCCTCAAAAGCCCACAGGAACGGAGTTGATGCTCCCACATCCATAGCATGAGTAGTTAAAGCAAGTGAATGATTTGAAATTCGAGTTATTTCACGGAATAACACTCGTATATATTGAGCTCGTAATGGTACCTCGCAATTCAAAAGTCTCTCTACGGCTGAAGAATAAGCGTGTTCTTGGGCCATCGTAGAAACATAGATAGGGTCGACGACGGAACGAACAACGAAACTTTACGACAGCTTTTTCGTACACGTTCACTTGCATCACATACACAAGTGCTCTCTGAACCGTGCAATAAGGTCACCCATAACACGGCTCTCCCACTTGAGTTACCTGAGTCCCGGGCCATGCTATTCAATGATATTGGAAAAATGGCAGCGTAACGTAACAACTAGAAAGCTGGTCGCCTTTGGAAGCGTTCGCCGGTAACCAAAGCGTCTCGTTTCCGCAACCACTTTGGTACTTTGCTTATAGCTTTTTTAGGTTATGCAATAGAAGGGGCTTAGCTCTGGATCCCCCCTGCTTTCAGAAATGAATGGATCAGAAGGGGGGCTGGGTTCTATTTCCTTACCGGGCGGGAGGTGAAGGCCATAAGAGAAGATTGCCCTCCCGGTAAGGAAGAGAGGAAAAAGACGCTGTCATCTATCTCGACCAGTTTCCCGAGGCGTTGGAAATCCAGACCGGCTCAGAGAATCACTGGCGCCTGCGGCGCCCTTCGTTTCGCCAACAAAGAAGTCATCCTTGACGATTTCCCATTCCTTCCCTGCCGAGCCGCCTCTTTTCGCCATTCGAAGTACTACCTCTGCCTTCCCTCTTTCTATAACATACCCAGGCGCCCTCCTTTCCAATCACTAAGAAAAAATCAATGCCAATCAAATCAAAGCCCTATCTAAGTAAAGCTTCGTCTGTTATTTTTCCGGCCCCAGGGGAGTTTACTCGACCCATTCCCCAGTCTCCCACACTGCTCAAGTAAGTGTGCGACTCCGTATGAGGACCTCCTTCCCTTCTGCCCACTCTCCGTTCACACGGTTCTCAAAGCAGAGGAGGAAGGGTGGGCAGAAGGTACCACGAGCCCTCTGTCCCACACATCTATCCAGAAGCAAGTGTAGTTCACCGGTTCCACCGAATGCTCCTATCTCTCGGCAAAGATCGTGTGAGTGTGCAGTTATGCTTCGGATGCTTCGCCATAGAATAGATCGACCCAGTTCCCGTTCTTTTCCGGTGCACTCGCTTTATATCTCCGACACACAAGGAAGGACGCGGTGGGAAGGAAGCAGCCCTAGCCTCTGTCCGGCCGATCATTCCGCTGGCATCTTGCATTCACGCCTCCGTTTGACTGCCGCTCGGGGATGTAGTTGTAGATACGTTAGTCTTAGTGGATCGTTGGCTCCACCTGTTATCTCCTTCTACGACATGCTGTTGTCGTCGCCATATTCCATATGTCACTTAGTCATCTCTGCCTCGCTGCGGGTCAGCACCTCCGAAAGAAACGGAGGACTTCATTCAGTGACTCCGCGATCGCCCTCTGAACGATCAGAATAAGGTAAAGCTTGAAGATAAGTTTTGTACTCTATTAATTTCTCAGTCCCTCTAGTCGGGTGGGCGTCGGCCGGTCTTTCGACCAGATCCCCCTAAAAACCGTACGTGCGGGTCTCCCCGCATGCGGCTCACGCCATTCGAGGTGGCCCAGCCCAGCATTCATTCGCAAATCCTGTAGTGAAATTGAGACTGCGCGACCTCGGAAGCTAATTCGCGTGTAGGCAGCGCTATCTGTCGTACCGTTGACTCTATCTATTCATTGAATAAACTTTATTACATTTTTTTTATAGGCTCGCTCCCTCTTTTTCCAAGAATTCATGCGCTTCCCTTTACTTCATAGGGCCTTCTATAATAGGGGAAAAGCCTTCCATTTCCGTCAAATGACCCGGCCTCCCCTGGCTCTTCCACCGTCCGGGTTCCCTTTCCTCCCTATACTCCCCCGGCGCAGGCCTACCACGCTTCGCGCCTGCGGCGTTTTCGCCAGACGGTCTTTTCCAGTAGTGCCATCCTCCCCGCTGGCTGTATGGGCGGGTTGTCCCTCGCTGCTGCGTTCTGTTAGGCTATAGATTACAGGAACAAATGTAGTTGAATGAGACAGCAGGCGGGTTACACGTTCCACTGTGCCGAGATGTGAGGTGCAGGTGGTGATGATCACCCCGGGGTATGCGCTAGCGCCCTTGACAGGCACTCCAGGACCCGCCAACGCTCATGAAAACCCGGGTCGGTCGGTCCTCCATTCATCCGACCGGAGGTGTGGATAACGAGGCCACCTTCACAACCTTCTCCCTTCTGTCCCTATGTTGTAGTAAGGTAGGGCGGTTTGCTTGAGTTGCTCAACCGCCCCTTAGCCCGGTGCTCATGACGCGCTACGGAACCTCCACCGTGCCGGGGGACCAAGCAGGGCATAGCTAGCGGCATAGGAGCCGACTCGACGTCAGCGGCTTCGTGCCGCACTGGAGTAATCCAATATGTGGTTCCGCACGTTCCACCACTTCTCCGTTCATTTCCAATACTGATCGTGAAACACCATGAGCAGCAGGATGTTGAGGTCCGAAATTCGAAGTGAAATTTGTGATTTGCCCGTTCCTAGTCGTCATGGGAAAGAAAGGCAGAAATAAGAAAGAGATTATTCCCTAAGAGCTTGTACAGTACTACCAGTACCAGAAATGCATCTCCTTCGCCCGCGCGCGATAGCTCTATCTGGCGTGCCGCCTTGCATGCAAGCGAAGCGCTATTGGCGGCAATAAAAGAAATAGCTCACTGAGCGATGATTGATGCAGCCCCCACCTCTGAAAGCTGAAGGAAGGATATGAAATAGATTGTTTTTTTTGTTCCAGAGAGAAGAATCATGGCGCCCCAGAACCATGACATCCAGCAGCAGCATCCCCTTGCGTGCGAGAGACTTCTATGCCAGCCGTTATTCTCGGCTCTGTTATGAAAGAAAGCGGCAGACTAATCTTACAGGTGTTCCCTAATTAATCTCTTTAAATCCCTCATTAGGGAACACCTTTCTCTCCTCCACCCATCCGCTGAGGGTTTCAGTATTCATCTCCGCAGATATTTCCAGATCGCGAGACATAATCTTCTCTACGACACTGGAGTAGATTTCTGCCATTTCCGGAAAGTGAACGGACAGCCGCCCCTTCCCCTTCTCACAATGTTCCCGAACTTGCTCAAAAAAATGGGATCGGCGTGGGGAACTTCCGCCGGTTCTGGAGCCAGCGGGTTCTGAATGACCTCCCTCTCACGGTTAAAAAAGTGGTTAACCATCTCGAAAAAATCCATATCGTCCATCCGAAAAACGTGTCTCAACTACAGCCAACTCCCCTGTTTCCCTGTCGAAAAACCAACCCTACTCAATTTGTTCTAGAAATGCTAACCAAGTGACACACTGGGGCCATGGGTCATGAAAGAGGTTGACCCCCATCCCCCTTCACTATGTATGGCCAATGAACTCCTCGCTTTAGTCCGTTCTTTTCCTTCTTTGGGCTCGGGTCGATAGTAGCCGTGGTAGTAATGTCCCGGAGCCCGGCTACCGACCCGAGGCGCCGATCGGGAAAGTCATAAAGGGACGTTAAACGGAAGAGCGTTACCACAAAAAATCCGAGGAACGAAGTCGCTCGACCATGGGGAGAGGATGGGAAGTTCAAGTGAAAGTTTATTAGACTAGTCCCACTAAGATGGTGGGGAAACTGACTTCCGAGAGAGCTGCTTTCGCCTTGTAATTACCTAACGAGAGAGAGCCGATGCCAAAGTCGCCCTTTACGCGAGGGAACGCCAGACAGACTGACCTCTCTGCTAACTACGTTTTATATAGACTGGAAGCTAGAGAGATACTATACTAAGGTATAGTGCCGCTACCATACCAGAGAAGGCTGTTTCATGCTAGGCGTCCAGACCTACTACGCCCGAGCCGCATCCCCGGCACACTTGCTATATCCACTAATGCTTCATCCCACTTCATCCTACCAACTATACCTGATAGAAAGATCAGGCTCGTTAAGACCTTAACTCCGTTCGTGCTACTCCCCGAGCAGCACTCACTCTTCAAACTAACTCATCTTCCTTATGTGACTGAAACTGGCCTAGAATAGTTTGGAGGGGAGGGTCGATGCTAATTGAGAGCCGAGCCAACTTTTCTTGTCTTGTGATCCAGGGACTGCTTTCTTGTCTTGAGCGAGGGAGATCTTTAGCGCTTACTTTCTTTAGCGAGGGACTCAAGCTGATCCGAAAGAAGAGCTGGTCTTTCATCAACCGCAACAGACCAGCTTGAATCCGAAACCGAAGCAGCTGTTCCTACTCGCAATGAACCCATTTTCTTTCTAGCGGGTTTGGCTACTAAGACTAGGTTGGTCACAGGCTACTCAGACTCATCAACCTCAACAGAAAGAGGTAGGGCCGAAGCCTGACTCTTTGCTATTCCTCTCGTTCAATAAAGAATGTCTGGCTGTAGCCATGTCTCACAAAGAAAGGAGTCCTGGCTAAGAAGAGTAAGTAGCGGGAGTTGAAGCCGAAAGAGCAATCGAAAGAGCAGACTTTGTTGCCGATGCCGAGGGCTAATTGCTTGAGAAACTGGCTAAGACGAGTAAGGGATTGGTTTCTAATCCGACTTAGCAACCGAAACAAATAAGTCCGAAACCGGGCCAACTTTCTTTGCCCGAGCCTACCTCTATTTCATTTGCAGCAGATCCCATTATTGGAAATGGAAGACTAGCTTCAAGCTTTGCAGCCTTTGCATTTGGGTATCTATAGTAGTTGTGGAAGTGGGCTAATCTAGTAGTTTTGTCAGTTACTACTAAGGCAGGTTAGGTAGGTCTATCCGAAAGGCAATCCTCATACTTGCTAACAGGCAATGTTCCGGTATCAAATACCCGCCCGTAAATGTGCCTATAAGTCAGGAAAGAAGCTAAGCGGAGTAAGGGACTAAGCCTACTTGCCTACTAAGCCGACTAATCCGATTTTCTAAGGGGGCTCGCTTCATTGGCTAACTAAGACGAGGACTAAACAGCTACTCACCCGAGCATCCATGAACTCCTCTACCTGATAGTCGAAATTTAGGTTCTTTAGAGCTTATAATCGGAAATACCAGATATCTTAGTGAAAATAGATAAAGCAGCCATCGTGCCCGCATCATAGCATCAATTCTTCTCTATTGCATCTATACGATCCTAAGACTGGTTGGGTAACTTATCTATTTAGTGCATCTTTTTAAAGGAAATAAAGAAGAAAGCTGCTAGTTAAGTATTAAGTATAAGTAGTTTAGGATTCCTAAGCACATAGTAGCCAATACAAAGGCTAAAGGCAAGGCTCTATTAGCGAAATAGTGAAAACCTATAAGGAAGAGATTGGACATCTATTTACTAACAAATAGCAGGGGCTTGCCCTAGACATGGCGTTCCCTCACCCGAGAGTCACTTCACTGCCGTAGGAAAGCAGTCAACAGAGGAGCTTTCTAAATAACATCTATTCATAAACTACTAACAACCATCAATCGCTACTATCAGAACTAGGACTTTACAGCCTAATTTTCTTATTCCCCACTTCGCATTAGTACCATTCCTAACCTGCTTTATTCGTATTAGTGGATTAGTGGCAAACTAGTACAAGAGGAGTTCATCGGGAAAGAGGATTGGTTGACTTCCTCTGTTCATTACGAGATGAAAGTTCAAGTTATGACTTTGCTTTGCGCTTTGCAGCCTCTAAACTTCACCTCAAGAGGTGTGAAATCGTTCACTCCTTCATGTGCCTTCTTTCCTTTCTTCTATGTAGTAGCATTTTCTAATGCTAGTAGCTTGGAAAGAAATGATCTTTCTAGAATTACGATTTCCGTACTAGATGCTTCATCTGGCACTCCTTACTCTGCCCTTTCTTACACAACTTCTGATTCCGAAACTAAGGATTCTTCCTAAGAGGCTGTACTTCCTTCTTCCCCTTACTCTGTACTTGAATTCTACTGGGATGTGACTCTATCTTATGTAAGAAGGGAAAAGCACTAGACTGTATTATCTTTCTTATACCTACTGGTATAGGAAACCGGAAACCCCGAAGTTTTGACTTGACTTTCTCTTCTTCCCTTAAAAAGAGTCGCAAGGAGTTGGGAAAGCAGTGAACAAGGGAAAAGAGAGTATAATATAATAACTATACGCAAGCACAACAAGCTAAGTACTTTCAGCTTTATCTTATTATAAAGCGGATTCGGATTCTCCTGTTAATTACGAGATTCTATAACTAGTAGCAAGTAGCAAGCACAACAAGCAACGAAAGATTCTATAACTAGTAGCTAGGAAAGTAGCAAGGAATTGGAAACCTAAGCTGCTAGCCTACTTTCACCAGCTAAGACTAGGTTGGTTCACCCGAGAAAGAGGGAAGGGAGCAGGGATTCTTTTCCGACCTACCTTTGCTTCGGGTTAGTAACCTACTTTCTTTTGAGCTCTAAGACCGGAATCAGTAGTAGCTCCCAATGGACCAACCTACTATTGTATGGTAAGGCTCGAGAGACCTTAACCTTCTTCTACCTTTGAAGATAGCAAGGGCATTGAAGCCTGTCTACGGGGACCAATCATTAAGGCAAGTCAAAGCGTGGATAAGGGGGATAATAGGTAATCGGAGTAGTAGCATTCTCTTTCTAGTCTGTCTTTCTTAGCTCTGACCTAGCCTAGCCCCCGAATTAGAATCAATGCTTTGACCGGGAATGCCCCTTCTCTCTCATAGCCCTGCCCTAGTGGGAATCTCAGATGTGAAAAAATCCTCCCTTGCTTCTTACCTTTACCTACTCCAGTCTCTCTAAGCGGAGTAAGCTCTCACGACGGCCTTCCTTTCGCCCGGTCAGAAGAAAGCTACTTCGCACTTTGAGTCTGCTTTCCTCGGCTTACCATAAGGCGGATAGGAGCTGCTCGAAAAGAAGCTATAGGCGGGCTTCCTTCTTTCGCTCTCTCTGGCCTAGCTTAACCTCTCAGTTCCACAACCATCCCCCCAAAAGAGCTGGCAGATGCAAGGAATAGGACAGGTACTACAGTGACTCGGGAGAGGGACGAAAGTGGGGGGAGAGCTTATACATCTCCCTTTTCAACTCCTAGCATGAAAGTTCAAGTCTCGAATGCGGTTACGCATTCAGTAAGAGCTGTTATTCCACAAGACCGGTAATTCCTTATCCGTAAAGCAGTCAGGAAATCCAGTGACGAAAGGCAATTGGGCTATGGGAAGGAATCCGTCAAAAAGCTTTCTTTTTTAGCGTCTAACAACTACTTTTTTCTCTGACTTATTTGACTTCTATACCAGCTGCAGCTGCGGTTACTCTTGCAGTTGCCCTTTCCTCTAATATTAGATGTCACTTCCTTTCCTTGCAAACAGAAGCTTCTGTCCCTCGACAAATAAATGGTTTAATAAATCTCCTCTTATGTCTTATGATATGATAAAGAGATGGAACCCTTCTTAGATGCCTAGATCTCTATTTTGAGTCTATCTACCGCCAAACCGTTCTATACATATGCGCGGGCATCCTCCCCTATATATTATATGCCGAAGAAAGGAAAAGTGTGACGTACAGGCCCCGGCCATTCAATGCCTTTGTGGATCCGGCTCAAAGCAAAGACAGAATTTTGAAAGACGAATTCGGACCACAGCATAGCATCACTCACTCCATCTATTCTTTCACTCTCTTCTTCTCCTTCTCGCTATAGCCAACCCTCTCTCTCTAAAGACTGACCATTAGGAGAGCAGGCAACACTGTATCTTCTTATTTCTTTCCTCTGCCAACATTCTTCGTAGAATGATAGTTGAATGATGAGAAATGGCTCACGAAGCAAAGGGACTTAACTTCCCCTTTTAATCAGACGGACAGGGACCGATCCTCCATGGACGGATTTAAAAGGTGTTAAACCGAAACGGGTGATCTTAAAGGAAAGATGGAAGGACTTTCCTTTTTTCCATGGGCAGTTGGGAAGAAGGTCAGCGGGTGGGTATTGATAACGAATATGAAGATCGGGTTTGGAACCCTTCTTCCATCAAAGGAAGGGCGGAACTCAGCCATCAATCTCTTTTTGCTATGAGCGTGAAACTCTAAACCATCCTTTATGAAAAGTCAGGTTCTTTGGCCGCCTTTACCTTTATGTTTATGGGTAATTTAAAACTGTCCCTTGTAGACAAAGGTCCTTCTCCTTAAAGCGGCCTAGCCCAGCTCAATGCCTACCTCAACTCGAAAGAAGGCATCTATAAAAAAAAGGAAAGAAAAGTAAGGCGCGAGAGTAATCTATCACCGGGAGGGCTAGCCTTATCTCCTGTGAGATAATAATGAATAACTATGTGAACGATCGATTTCTCATCTATAAGGATGCCCTTATAGACGTGAAGATTGAGTAGTCACAGACCTCGTTGGATGACCGGCCCATTCTTAGACTTGGCGAACTCCTGTCGCGATGAATTAAACTCCGTTCCATGCCCCGCTGCTTGTCAATCACATCGGAAAGTCGTTGGGTCGGCGGAGACCTCTTTCGGCAAAGAATTATACCACAAAGCCCCAACTAGGTACTACCACTTATAGGAGTCTTCTTTGCTAGTAGAATGCCTCCCACGAGAAGAAAGAATAGTGGGATGCTCACGCTCTCGTTGGACGTGACAGTCAGTTACTGTTGGTAAACTAACGAAGGGAAGAATTTGATTTAATCACAGAATTGAATCGGGTATCATCCCTTCGATTCCTCGCTGCATACTTCAATGGGAAAGGAAAAGAGCTTTAGCTTTGTTGCGTGCTTCTTCGGGTGTGGTTGCAAGATCTCGCTTTCAGTTCGAAAATGTGTACGTAGCTTCCTTGTACAATAGCTCTCTCTCTCTCTGAGAGAGTGATCGGGCAGCATTCTATCTGTCCCCCCGTATCAGACCCACCGCCCGTCCGGTATTCGAAATTGGAGTTCTTGGGCCGGGAGAGAGAAAGAGTTGTGCCGAAAGAGGTTATCTAATCATGCAACTGAGACTAATAGCCCGCCCTTTTCGATCCTTGTCCGATACAGCAGCTGGATCCCCGCCTTTCCAATCTGCTGATTCAGCCGAATAAGGCTCTGAAAAAGAAGGTACCAACCTGGGTTCCGAGCAGAACAGGGTTTCATTCATTCATAAGGGTGTCCCTTTCGACCGTAACGTAGACAGGTAAAGAGGCGGTGGTCTTCTTTTACTTTAACCTCACCCTTAGGAAAGATTTAGCAGAAGAAAACGTTTATGGCATCTTAAAAGGGTAACAAAAGGTGTTTGGTAATCTCAATTGAGGAGCTCTTCTCCTACCCCAAATTAGAGAGGCTTAGACCTAGGAAACGGTCAAGACCTGCTTCGGCGTCGAGCGCCGACCAGGATGACTGTATGGCCGCTGAGTTCTTTAGGTTGGCTCTAGAGGATGAGGATGTTTTCCTTCCCCCGGTCGATCCGTTTTGTGATGTGATCTCTACCAGTGATGCCGCTTGCTGTGATGATAGACCCTCTTTTGGTCTAATTGGAGGGTGCTCATCCCCTCCCTCTCTTTTGAAGGACAATGGACCTGCCTCTTGCCCTCTTGCTTTGTCACCTGATGAACCCACGGAGGGTTCCTTCTGCTTTTGAATAACTGCAGCTTTCTCTTTTCCTCCCAAAGTTCTATCCTTTCTTCTTCAGAAAGACCTAGTCCATCTGATTGATCCTACGGTCAGCGTCGGTTTGATATTAGGCTCTAAGAGACCTGGCTTTCTCACAGGTTCCCTTGCCTGCTCGCTAACTGATGGATTGGAGAGAGTAAGAAGATTGCTATATCGGTTGTAAAGGGGTGCTAGCTTTAAAAGGGATTGCCTTGAATTCTCTATTTTTTTTTCAAGATCAAGATCTTACTTGATTGCTTAAGCTTGCTTACCTGATTGACTACCCTTCGAGCCTATGATATAGGTGAAGGGCGTAGATGCCTAAAAGTCACTTCTGAAAGAAAAGGAGGGCTCATTCGGAAATCAGAATTTGATAAGTATGATTCTATATATTCACATATAGAAAGAGAGTGAGTTTAATTAGGGGCATCCCACTTCCAATTATTCCAATTAGATGTGTTAAGCATATTGTTTGGTTGCATTTGAATGAGTCAGCGATGCCATTGATTCTAGTGTCAGCACAAGCGCAATAGCCATGGGGTCAATGCCCCGACCGGAAGAAAGATGAATCGATAGACGACTTATGCCCCCTTACTTACCTCTGTGATAGCCTATTGATTCAGTGTAAGAGGCTTTCATTTCAGTCTATGATTCTACGATAGCTAGTTACAGATTAAGCTAGTTTTTAAGGATATAAAGATCCTATTACACAAGTCTAGTGTTAAAGTAAAGGGAAGAGAACTGATTGCCGTCTATGATACAGGTATGAATTAGCTACTCAATAAAGGAAAGTACATCATAAGTCCAATACGACAGGTTATTCCGTGATTAGACTCGCTTTTGAAGGGGGAAATCCTTAAGGAAGAGTATAGGGGATTATACAATTCATTTGTTCTCCCCTCAGCCCCTTAGACACGAAAGGACTTCGATCCAAGATATTACCTTCCCACTGGTAGTAAGGTAGTAATGGGATAACTCTTCAATAGGAAATGCTAGAAGAGGTCGAAAGATTTGTCATTAGGTACGAACTGATAATTATGGAATAACTGGTAGAAAGATATTCACCGGTGGAAACATATCCTATTAGGGGAGAAAGATAAGCATATTCCATAGGCGGAATGAGACTATGAACTAATAATAGACTATGTTACTAGTAAGGCCGACTCAGACTATGCTATGACTACTAGATTGAGCTTTGGCGAATAGAAGCGGTATCGAAAAGAAAGGAACGGACCTTAGATCATTCATTCTTTTTCCCCTTCTTCCCATGAAACCGAGAGAAAATACAGCAGAAGCCCCTGAACTGTTTCGGTAAAAGACAGAGGTCTTGCCAGAGCCTCAGTAGCTAAGCTAAGGCCGAATCAGGACTGGAACAGAAGATATTGGTTTGTCTTTCGCCTAGAGCAGAATTACACTTCAGAATCTCAGTTTCTATCAGCTCTGCTCTTTTGTCTCCTGAATAGAATATCATCTCGAGACCCAAACAACGAGATCCGGATTGGAACCAACGCATATTGATTCAAAGCTTATGGCCCTTCAATAAAACCCCCTCTGTATAAAACCGTAAGTGAGCGGTGCGAGTCTACAAAGAAGACTTTCCATCTTCCTTCTTTGGCGCTGCTGGAGATGCCCCACAAGGCCTTCTTTCTCAAGATTGAATTATTCGCGGTGAACAAAAGGAAGCAACGCCGCTACAAGCAATAGAAAGCAACGTTTCTTAATCCATTTCAGTAGGTGGCGGTGTACACTAGGTATCAACAAAGGACGCTTTCTTTCACCCAGCCCTTAGGAGGCTCTTCGCCTTCGGCTTTCCATTGAATGATCCATCCGGTGTGCTATTTAGACTCCGTCAGTGAGGGCTTCTCCCTTTTCAATCTACATGGCATACGTACACGAATATTCAAACTCGTCGACTCGGCTCAAAGCATATGATCAAAGCTCTAGTGGCGCACATAGCAATATCAGAATTGAATTCTCGTCGGCCTGACCGGCAGTAATAGCGAACTAACACTGTTCTAATAGAAAGGGGGAGTCCCTCTTTGCGGTAGATAACGCAACCGAACACAAAATGAAGCTTTCAGTCTCGAAAAGCATCTGGGGGAGGCGAAGATAACAACGGCCAATTCATAATTGGTTCTCCCGCAGGGAGCGTAAGCGATTTATTCGTGAAGCCTGCTCTTTGCTTGGGCCTATCCTGTCTTTCATTCGTGTAAACTCTCTGCCCTCTTCCACTGAGACAAAGTCATTCTAACGCACGCTGAGCAGTTTCTCCACTTCGAAAGCTCAGTATATTTTTCTTTCTGGAGAGATTCCATTATGAACATTTCCTCCTTTCCCTTTAGTACGCTAGCCTGTAGAGAACTTCAGTAGGACCGTAGCATCAATGCACCTTTTCGTCGATACTTATTTACGTAAACTAGATGTGAAGGCAATGTCAATTGTATGATGAGATACCGTAGTTGGCTCCTGTTAGCACGAGAGATAGATATGAGATGCCTCTTTTAGAGTATCTTGAAGTGCTAGGCTCAATAGTGTCCTCCCGTGAGATGAGCTGGGCAAGGATAGGTTCATTCTTGTATGAGGAAGAAGCGCGTATATCCTTCTTATTGAAGAGATTGGATACTCACCATTACGCTGTCAACTTGAATATTCGCTCAGCCAGCCTTCCAACCCGAGTTCCGACTTCACTTTCAGTAGTCTCGTTACGCAATGAGTGAACGATCTTGCCCCTGTATTTAAGCCAGTCTGTCTGCAACAGGGGACGAGTGCAGTGATTTCTTCATACAATCGGGGCGGGCAGTTTGAAGTAAGCCTATAAAGAAAGGGACTGAGTTCACGCCCCTTTCAAGCAGGCATTGGGGCAGGCAGTCCGTTTTTTTTTATAATCAGTTGGACTTCTTTTTAGAAACATAACCTTATGAATTCTAAATTAAGGGCCGGTTTGAGACTGTTCATGTCAGTCAGTTCGAAATTTTCTATGTGATTCAGAGCGGGAAAGGAGGAAGACTGCGGGCCTACCATTACCATTACTGGATTGGTAAGACTAAGCCCTCCATCTGCTCTCAATACTGGGATATTGCTTCATCAATCCACTCATAAGGAAAAGCAGGCATGCTATCTGGCTATCGAGAAGAACAAATGTAGCTAAGGATAAAGCTAATCAACTTCAATGCAGGGGAGTCAGTCAATAGGCAGAAAAGTCACCCAAGGGAAGATCATGTCACTGAAGACCAAGCCACGAGCTAGCTCAGTTAGAACAAATTAGGACTACTATCACGACTATGGACAGGCTCCTTCCTCATTAACAGAAACTTGACTCTTACTAGACGAAAGAGAAGCCGGCAGGCAAAAGAGAAAAAAAAAATGGTGAAATAGCAGACTAAGCCACTCTGACTACCAGCATTCCTACCCTTTGACTGCTACCCTTGGACAGACTGAGAGGACTGATAGCAAGGGACTGAGACCAAGCAGTACCTCTTAACTAGCCAAAGAGCTTTCTAAGACCGGGGATTTGTCCACTTCTTCTCGAACAAGAACAGGAGATTCTTGCTAAACAGGGGATTTTCGAACAGTAAGAGCTAAGACTGATGCCCTATATTGACTATGGAGGATCAAGCTTACTGTAGTATTAACACACAGCCGGGCAGAAAGAGTCGACTATGAGAGCCCATTGCAGAGCCCCCTCCGCCAGCATTAGCTAATGTTCCCACATCCCTTGCACCAGTGGAAACTCCTGTTTGAAAGCCATCAATCACCTTGCCTCACGTTCCCTCCATCCGAGCCTGCGGCCGGCACATCTCTTTATCGAATTTTCTTTCTTTTTCTAGTTGGGGATCAGGACCCGGCGTCAAATCCACTAGAAGCAACCGTGGGTTTGTTGATGACTCAAAACCACCATCGGTAGACCCACCCACGGATCCTTCTATCGGAGAGCTATATCTACCGGATCCAAACCCATACGCATATGAATGTTCTCCAGGTGAAAAGGTAGTCTCAATTCGAGAGAGAGACCAAGAGTCCTTAGTTGCGGATGTGGTCCGATTCCGAAGGCGAAGGCGTGGACAAAGAAAGCATAGGTATAGGTATGTTGTATTCGACCCGCACCTATGAATTTCTTGCTGGTGTTCAGTCCATGGCTTCGGCCCCCCCCGGAAGCTACAGGGAGGCATCTGCCGGATCACACAACGGCAGGTCCCTGTGCCCGCTACTGCTCCGTTCTCCCGTTCGGTCAACCGAGCAAGAAATTCTATGGCATCAAAGCCCTCGCTGAGCAAGCACCTGAGCCAGTTGTTTAAGAAAAATTCTGTCGATCCTGCACCCGTAGCGATTTGTGTCCCAGCATCCGAGTCCGTCCGAGCAGATCGATATCCAGTAGTAGCTCTAGTAGCACCATGGATAGCGTAGCTAGGAATTTATCCACATCCCTTCCTGTACAAACCTTTCCCAGGGAGGGCATACAGCTGTATGTATTTACATTATTAAAAGTGTCTCAAATAGCGCCGATTAGAATCTCTATTTCGATTTGTTTTTCCTAGCAAAAAAAGTAACTCTGACCAAACAATCAGATGTGAGTAACTTGTCTTTCTGTTCGGTTCCTCCACCCCGTTTTTTCTGTTCCAGACACGTAAATCTTCTCCATATTCGAATATCCAATGATTGCATATGATTGGAACTACTCAACTTAATCGCTGTCGTTTATCCCCAGTTCCCCTTTCGGATTCATCCCATACATGCGCCGTCTCCTAGTTGGATCAGTGATCGATTCTTAGGTTTTGCTGTAAACCCACTCGGTTCACGTCCTTTCCCGGGTACTTCTCCCCATCTCTGTTGCACCTTACGTAGATGGCCGGGTAGCTTCCTAAAACTCAGTTTCGAGCTACGGGGCACTCGAACCTCCGCGGAAGATCTTTCCCTTCACCATAGAGGGAACCTCGCTAACCTTATAGGCAGTTTCTTGTCCCAGGCTCAGGCAGGGGTCTTTGAGAGAGAAGCAGGGTAAGAGGCAATTTGACTATATCCTTCCAAAACTGGAAGAAAATACATATTTACATAAGCAAAAGAGACGCTACCCCTTCGTTCTTTTCTTCATCTACATTAACATTAGTCACATCACAGGAAAGAAAGAATGAATGCCTAATTCTTTGACCTTAGTAGCCTTTGATGCTAAGATTCTATCACACCAGATATAGAATCGGGAGTATGCAATGGGCCGGGTTGGAATCCCACTCCATATTCTTCTAAAGAAGCAGACTAAAAAGAAATTCCTATCTTGCTTCTGACTTCTTCTACAACTCAGTAGACAGACTTAGTCCCTAAAGAAATAAAGAAAGATTTGGCATAAATTCAAAGATAAAGAGTGCATCCCGGATGAAATGACTCCACTGAGTTCTTACGAACTCAAGACTAAGAGGAAAGGAGGGTTGGTTGAAAGCGCTTTCTCTTTCTCGTAGCTAGCAGTTCCACCGGGAAGCTTTGAATGTAGAAGGGGCTGTCGGGATACTGAGGCATCTTCTTTAGGCTAGTCTATATTCTAGTTGGCTATCTGAGACAGATAAATGGAATAAGAAAGCGCTTCCTTTTCTTAAGCGCGCAGGTTGATAAAGGGTGTTCTCCGCTTTGGTGACCGCTCTTCACGGGTTTGATTATCCATGCTCGGAACGGTTGCCCTACTGAACAACTCGACTGGACCGTTGATCAATTTGTTACTACTGATAAACAATGGAATTGGAATTTATTTGGGCACCTCCTCCCCCACAGCATCATTCTTCGCATTGCAGCTACTATCCCTCCTTTGAATGAGGCTGAGGATGATTGTGTTTATTGGGCTCTCTCATCGAATGGGAAGTTTTCCACACGTACAGCTTATGACTCCCTTGCTAGAATTCAGCGACATGGTGATGATAAGCTTTACAAAGCAGTATGGGGTTGGGTAGGACCTCAACGTATTAAGACATTCCTCTGGCTTGTGGTGAAGGGGAAATTCTTAACTAATGTGGAACGCCATAGGAGACATATCAGTGATCAGTATTTATGTGCCCGTTGTCAGAATGCAGCTGAAGATATTCTGCATGTGTTACGGGACTGTCCCTACGCTCGTCAGGTTTGGAATTGTATAGTTCCTCAGAGATGGTATGGTCCTTTCTTTGCTCTTTCTTGTGAGGAGTGGATTATGCATAATGTGCTCAATAAGTTCCAAATTGATACTGTGGAGGATTGGTCTTCTTTGTTTGGTGTTACGGTGTGGAGGCTTTGGCATTGGAGGAATAGCTTTGTTTTCACTCATAATACGGATAGGCAGGGGAGCAAATTGGAGGATATTAAAGCTCGAGTGGCAGAAAGAGTTCGGGTGCACCAAGGGAGCCTGAGTGCTATTACAGGGAGCCATAATCGAGCGATTAGAATGATTGGGTGGGTGCCTCCAGAGCTGCATGTTGTCAAAATCAATACGGATGGTGCCTATGATGCTTCTACGGATGCTGCTAAAGCAGGAGGACTAATTCGTGATCATCTTGGCCGGTGGTTAGCAGGATTTGCAATGAATATTGGGAGAGGCTCTGTACTCGTTGCTGAATTATGGGGTGCCTTCCACGGTCTCTCTCTGGCTTGGGACCTGGGCTTTCGAAACATTATTATGGAAGTAGACAGTAAGAGTGTTGTTGATATGGTCATGCAACCTGAAACTGCCATTTTTGCGCATACGAACCTTGTTGATGGTATCAAAGCTCTGCTTTCTAGAGACTGGCAAGCTAGAATTACCCATGTTTACCGGGAGGCAAATTTTGCGGCAGACTTCTTGGCGGATTGGGCGAGTACGTTGCCTACGGGTTATCACCGTCTTCAGGTGCCTACTTCAGGATTAAGCCATTGGCTCCTTCATGATATTAGTGGTGTTTCTTATTCTAGAAATGTAGTGGTTTAGGCTTTGTGGCCTCGTTCTTGTACCAAAAAAGAGAGCCTTCTTTCTCCTTTCTGAGTCCGGGCTTCTTCCTTTCTTTTCTTTTTCTCCCTGTCATGGGTTGAGTCAACAAGGGAATGGTATCCTCCTTCTTTCTAGGAGTGAGGCTCCCTTGTCCTGATGTTCGTCTTTCCCTCTCTCTTTTTTCTAAGTGGAAGAGAGGCATGGTTGAGTTGGGGTGTAGTCTTCTGGTTCTTTCTTCTTGCTTGTCGTCCTTCCTTCCTTCTATTGATCTAGGTCCCTTTCTAGTAGGAGTAGCTTATCTCTTCCTTTTCTTCTAGTGGTTCAAGTTCTGATATTCATCCTTTTTGTTCTTTGGATAGACTAGCCTTCTATATCGGTGAAGCCTACCGTGCATTTCATTCTACTTCCTATTCTGATTTGGATCCCAAAGTCGTGAGAGAGATTCAGACAAGCATAAAGGCGGACATTCTGCTTCAAGTTGCCATTGAATTGCTTTCCGTTCCCTTGCTGAGTCAGAGGATGAACAAGAGTTCGCGCTGACACTTCCTCTTTTGGTGAAACAGAGACTGCTATAACTTACTCAGTATCTGATACAGCTCCTGTTGTGGAAAAAGAGGTTGTAGCCTTTTTTGACCGAGGTCACATGGGAGACCCCTCCATAAAGTAAAGAGAGAGTACGAATACCCGTTGCAAGTAGTACAGATCTTTCCCCAGACCATCTTCCCTACAATCTGGTGCCGAGGAGTCAGGACCCATCTCTGAATGAATAAGGCCCAACCGCCATACCTTTTTTGATCCAATTCCATATGCTTCGTGCAAGCGATTCGGGACAAGAATGTTTGTTAAGCCAATAGAAGACTCTTTTCTATTTTCGAATAGGAAGCGAGGGGTGGTATTGATCTTTTTTTCCTTCCCCTTTAGGGGGGTTTTACAATAACTAGGCTTTTCACACCCCATCGGGTACTTTAGATGATCCAATTTCCGCTGCTCCCCCTCATAGACTGACTGCCATCTCTCTTACTCCTGTCCTCCTGCCAATACGTGACTCGTTCTCTCGTTCTTGCCTGGTGAACCCCAATCTTCATCTCCTATTCCCCTTCTGTTCAATCCCCGTGGTGAACACTATAATAGTCAGCAATCGGTCGTAGAAACCCCTGCCTGAATGAACACTGCTATCTCGCCTTCTGATCTTGATTCAGATATTTTCGTATATTCTTTCCTACTTCTGTATAGTAGCTTCTACCGGTATTCTTTCCCTTATTGGCTCTATTGCCTGGAATGCCTTCACTCAGTCCCGTCCTCTCCTAATGAGATCTCTCTATCTGTCTCGCCTGCGAATCTGCAAACAAGCCATTATTATGAAATGATCGATCCCTTAGTCTTAGTAAAATGGCACGTGTAAGTAATCAAACTTAGGGGCAGTCTGCTTTGCAGCTCTTGGCACCCGGATTCACAGACCCTCGCCTAACCCAGTTTAGTGGCACTTTTATCACTCACCTTCACATTCTTCATCTACTTGACCAGACCGAAATCCGGGGCTCCATGTATCAAACTCCTTCCCATCAGAACTGCCCTCTTGCATATCATCACACCGCAACGGAGAGGGAAGCAAGAAGTGTAAGCGAGCGGAGTTTTCGCTCAAACTGGTCTAAGGTAAGCAAGCGTAGGCTTGGGTACTAGAGAATGAAGGAAGATATGTCTGGATAACAGGATTTCGTGGTCTAGTGGGCCATATTAAGTAAGTTCGAAGCAAGCAGAAAGAAGATTAGACTTCCCATTTGGGCTAGTCCGCCTACGCATGTTATGACATTTCCACGAACCATCACGAATGGCGAATGAGAAGAGGAACCCCGGCACTTGAGATGGGTGCTTTCCTTCTTTTTTCTTTCGAAGGTGTTCAAGGGCTGATTGAGGTATAAATTCAATACATATAATTCCAATTTTTCTTGATTTGGTGGTAACCCATTTGGACGAGCAATCGCTACTTCGTTCTCGCCTTTGAGTGTGCAGGGCTTGAATCATCCATAAAACGCCTATTCCTAGGTGCCAAGCTTGTGTGAAATATCTTACTTGCCTTATTCCCGGAAGTGGGTTAAAATCCCAAAAGTGAATAATTGCAAAGATTTTAGATATTGTCTCAGTACTTGTGGCTAGTCCTCTTATATGGACTTGACCTCCCTAAGGATGCTTCCACAGAAGAGGCGAGAGGTTCTATCCTTCGATAGGCTTCCTCCTCTTACTCAGTCTACTACTTCAAAAAGGAAATCACAAACAAGAAATAAGGCAGTCCTTAGATAAATTCACACATATTTAATGGGAACCACAAGGAAAGCCGAAATCGCTGATCCAGCAATGGCAGGTGACACCTATGTTGAGATTACACAGTTGGTCAAACAAAGGATGATACAGATGGGCATCGTCCCGGGATACGCAAGCTCAACATCCTATATCAATGTGTGTCGATTTCCCGCTAACGAAAGGTTGCTTAGATCGAAAGTTTGGAGTATCCAATGATTAGCTTAGCCCGGTAAGCCCACATATGAAGTAGGAGAATCATAGTCAAACAATTACTCGCTCATTGACAATCAGACATTTTGACACTAGCCAGAGCGTACTACTACAGCAATGGGAAATTCCAATAGTAGCAAATAGTATAGAACTGGAAAAGGAAGTTTCTTGCGGAGATCCGGCATTAGTCGAAAAATGCATCTCATCTCTCCCCTCCCACAAAGAAAAAAGCCTATTTGAGTGGAGTGGAGTAGTTCCGCCTATTCTATTTGTTCTACATATATTCATATATAATATTACAATGGGAAGGCATTACTCAGATAAATGAACTGGCTTGCTCACAAGTTTACACCAAGGAAGGCTGCTTCACACTAGCACTCAAAATGTGGGGAATGAAACTACTGAGACTGACTCTTTAGACAAATAAAGATTAATAAAATAAAAAAACTCAATAAGTCTCTTACCTTCTTTTCCCTAAGATACTTCAAGGCCTAAAAGAGATGAATTACTTTTTCTTTCTTTGGAATAAGAGACTGGGACGGATGGAAAGGTTCCAACTGGAAATAAAGCCGCAAGGGTCCGAAGGAGAGCAAGGAAACCCACTAGGGAAACGATTACCTCGACGGGGTACCCCACAGGAAAGATGAATATAAAGGCTGGAACTAGAGTATGCCCATTAAAGAAAGGGTAGGGATCAGGAGGCTGGGGAGAAGGGCCTTTTTTCTTTTTCGATGGCAGAAAGCAATGAAATTTGAACTGGAGGAGCTAGAATTGTATAGGCTTGATAAGATCTAACTGGTGTAAGAGGCTTGCTAACTATAGCTTTCGCTAGGACAGAGCAGATCCCCCTAATATAAGCTTTTTATTTACTTACGATGAATAAAAGGAGAATGAGACCTCATATATGAGTCCAGTAAAATCATTTTTCTAATGTAAGAAAGCCGGAAAAGAGTGCTAGCTTGCCTTCTTCTTAGGATAATTCAATACGCTTTCTTCTTTCAAACAGACTCTATTAATATTCCCCCTATTTTCAAGAGTTTTTCAAAGGCCTTCAGGATATATTATTTATAGATGCGGAAAATACGTTGGATGCTAAGAATACGGTCTTTGACGGACCCACAGGGAAGGGAAGGAAGAGACAGAGCGATGGTTCCTGCTTTCAGTTTGGATTGCTTTAGGCAGAGCGGTAATGGTGAAGTATTGCTAAGAGTTAGCGGGGGAAGGGCTTAGCGCTGGAAACTCCTAGCTCAACTAGCGCTTCGCCCCTTCCCTCAATAACTTTATGAATAGTCCCCGCACGCACGCGGTGTTGTTGACTATCTTTTTTCATTCCGTTTGGCTTGGGTGAAAACTAACCCCTTCTCACTGATCTGATAAGGATAAGGGCGGAATAGCTTAGCACACTCGTCTTTGAGAGCTGAGTGAGTCACCCACAAGTTGGGGTTTTCTAATGTTATGATATAGGTAGGCGTCCTCCGTCACCCTCTGCTTATGCCATTAGTTAGCACTTCCTCGGTCTTTCAGGAATGTATACCCAAAAATAGAAGACCTACTCACCTGTTCTCTCTCGGTTGAGTGACGGTATATAGTATATATATATAGTATATAGGTCTAGAGAAAACCTTTGAGCTTATGTATTAAGTGGTCGGCCTTCCCCCACGATCTCTGAAACCCTACCGTACTAGGCTGAAGTTCAGATCTTCTTTCTGCAGCATCTTTTTTAAGTTGGCTAACCTTACTTGCTTCTTAGATGTTAGAGCAGCAGGGGATTCTCTTATAATGAAGATTCAAGTCCGTCCGGGGAGGTGGATTTAGATTGAAGAAGGCTGGGCTGGGCGTGGGCCGTTCATAGTCGTTTTTTTAAGCTAAGCAAGACCATGCGCTGCTTTGCTTTCCTTACGCGAAAGAGAAGAAAGACTACATACTCTAATAAAGAGACCATTCGTACATCCCATAGACGAAGAGACCCCTTTCTTGTCATACCGAGTTGACTTTGCTGTCGACCTACTATAAGCTAGAGTGGACCACCCTTCCGTACCAATCCAGCCGTCAGGTAAGGGCCTTCTTCCGAAAGAAAAGGCTCCTTTAGGCTGTAGCCCAAGTCCAAGTCAGAGAAAACTATTGAAAATTCTAGCTGGTAGTAAGGGTTTTACTCAAGACCATCCGCGGGAGGTCAGGCTGCACTTAGAGTCGTCCTCAGGTCAATAATCCCAGCACTGATTGATGCTTATCTTAGTTGGGGCATTGTCATCCCTTGCTACTTCTATAGTCTGTATTGGAAATTCTTCCTTGTTCTTTTCTTCTACGTTAGTTAGCTGTGAACCTCTCTCCGGGCTCTTTTTCTTTAAATATCCTTTTTTTTTGAAAGTATGAAGTATTACAGGGACATTTCCGCACTCATTTCAGATCATAGAGGTCGGGCTTCAGTCGAACAACCTTCTCCCTCCCTTCCACCGATGAAACTCTTTTTGCTTTTGTTGAAAAGTAAAGAGGTAAAGGTTCACGTCTTCGTAACTAATCAAAGCATTGGAAGGAAACCGTGGGCTTACAGGTATAGATAGCTTAGTTTATGAATAGATAATACCTTCCTATAGAGGTGGTCGGGGTGGGCTAAGCTAATCAGCAGGCTTATTCAGACATGCTTATGGGCAGATAGCAGATATTGATTCAAAACTCTTCCTTAGTGGCTTAGGCTTAGTCGACCTACCTTCGTTGAGGAGCTAAAGACTTTAAGAAACTGCCCTAGATTGCAGTTTACCTGACGTTCTACCAGCTATAAGCCGGAGATGGTCTCAGTCAGCTAATTGGAAGGCTTATCCGCACATGATAGCGGCATTCTGACCTAAAGGTCAAGGGCGTTCCCTGCGGGGCCTTACACACTCAGCTTGCAGGAAAACGCATATTGAATCTAGTCGCATAAAGGCAGAAAGAGAGAATGCCATGTTTAGATAGATAGGTAAGCGTGTAGGGGAGTCTTACCCAGTTTCAACTTGAATGCCTGCAGTCAGGCAGCCTGGATGAACCTTGTAAGGGCGAAGTAGCCATTAAAGGAAGAAAGAGCTGCTAAGCGCGCTATACGAGAGAGACGTTTGACGATCTTTCCTATATCTATTGGTCTTTTTCGAGTTATCTTTCGCTCCTTCACCAAAAATTAGAAACTATGAGAAAGTGGACCGCTAAAGAGCTTCTTTCGCTTTTCCTGTACCTGACTCGGGTTTATAAACGTTCTTTGGCGTAGTCTTTTTCCTCAACCAGGACTGGCAGCTTCCACAACTCTTTCACAGCTAGGTGTAGGTAGCAAAGCTTTCGGCAAGGGAGTGGACTGAACCTTTTTTCGTACTGGAGGGCGAACCCTTCCATTGAGGCCTTCCAGTTTTCCACTGGAAATGTCTCCATGCCAAGCTTCATGCCTTTGTTTTGAACGACTTTCTAACAAGCTGTTGAACTTCCCGCCCCGGGATTGGGACTTATTTACCATAGGAAGTAGTCCAATCTTTTTCACAATAAGAATAAGATAAGCCAATCCTGGAAGAATAACACAGGAAGGATCAGCACTATCAGCCAGGATAGATATTAGACAGAACAGACTTTCCGAATTCATATAGTAAGATGAAAATGAAAGGCAAGCAGGAATAATAAGAAGACTAGCAGAGAGGGTGAGGCAACAAAAGGCTAGTCCGAAAAAGGGGCTAGCTAAGACAAGGTTCAGTATGAAGGCAAGGAAGGCTAGGCCAGAAACTGCTAGCTGTCGACGAGGAGGAGTCAACTAGCGATGCCAGCTTCTGAAAGATTATGATTTGAATAAATATTTCCTTCCAAGACCAGTGAATCAAGTTTTGGAGTTCCATATTGCATTAATGAATCCAGCTGGAAAGACCTACACCTACTACCCTTTTTCAAACCTTGGTGTAGAGCTATAAGGAGCGAAGCTCACACACACCGGCTGATGGAGGGCGGGATCGCATTCACTTGTTTGCCGCCTGGCTTCATAGTAACAAAGTGGAAAGTAGGCCCGCCCCCATAACCACACGCGAAGGGTAACGAGATTCAACTGGATGGTCACGCTTCTTCGAGAACGGGTTTTCCCTCAATTTGAAAGCTGGTTCCGTGAGTCCAAAAACGCCTAGCCCAAAAGATGATTTTCCTCTTCCTCACATCGATGTTCTGGTGGACCGCTGGACATGGGATGCTGTCCTTTATGGATGCTTTCTATTGATATAACCAGATCAAGATGGCCGAGGAAGACCGATAGAAAACGGTATTTATCACCATATCAGATAGGAGGGCACGTTCTGTTACAAGGTGATGCCGTTTGGTCTAAAGAATGCCGGGGCGACGTACCAGCGAGCCATGACTGTGCTCTTTCATGATATGAAACACAAGGAAATGGAGGTCTATGTCGATGACATGATCGCCAAGTCTTGGGCTAAAGAGAAGACCGTGAATTTGAAGAAAGTGTTTGACAGATTGCGGAAATACAGTCTTCGAATTCATCCGCAAAAGCATATAAAGCCGGGAGAAGGTTTGGTGCTTCGTCAGGTAAGCTACTCGGGTTCATTGTCAGCAGAAGAGAAATCGAAGTCGACCTGCAAAAGCCAAAGCAATTATCGACATGCCGGTACCAAAGACAGAGAAAGAAATCAGGGCTTTTTTTTGGGCAGGCTACAATACATCAGCAAGTTCATTGCCCAGCTCACACCCATCTGTGAGCCGATCTTTAAACTGCTCAGAAAGAAGACCCCGCCTTTCAGAAAAGATAGACACAAGGAACGAGGATTGCCAAAAGGCGTTTGACAAAGTGAAGAAATATCTACTCAATCCTCCCGCCTGGTCGACCTCTCCTGATGTATCTGTCAGTAATGAAAGCATCCATGAGTTGTTTCCTTGGTCAGCACGATGAAACGGGTAGGAAGGAAAGAGCCATATACTATCTCAGCAAGAAGTTCACTGATTATGAGACAAGGTATACGGTTCTAGAAAAGACCTGTTGTGCTCTTACATGGGCCTCGAAACGCCTACGCCACTACATGTTGAACTATACGATTGCAAGGATGGACCCGCTGAAGTCTCTCTTTGAAAAGCCAGCCCTCACGGGCCGTACAGCAAGGTGGCAGATGTTACTCTCAGAGTTCGATATTGTGTACGTCACCCAGAAGCCCTAAATGAGTAAGGCAAGGGGCAGGCAATAGCAGACCACCTGCGGATCATCCCGTGCCTGACTATGAGCTTTATTTTGGGACCGGACGAAGCTATTCTATTTGCGGTAGGCGAAGAAGAATACGAAACTCCTCATGATTGGCAAATGTTCTTTGATGGTGCAGTAAATCAGAACGGAAATGGAGTTGGAGCAGCCCCTTTCTACATGTTATCTTAAAGCTCGCCAAAAGGAGCCCATATTCCCATAGCTGTCAAGTTGAGGTTCTTTTGCACAAACAATATCGCAGAATATTCTGCGTGTATTACAGGCGCTTCAAAGAAGCGCCCTCGACTTGAGAATCAAGAAGATTGATGTATATGGAGATTCGTCACTTATCATCTTTCAGACAACTGGTGATTGGAAAACCAAAGATCAGAAGCTCATTCCCTACCATCAGTATCTGGAAGATATCAGCCTAAAGTTCAGACGGATTACCTTCAATTATCTGTCGAGTACGAAGAATCAGTTTGCTGACACATTAGCCACACTAGCTTCCATGATCAGTAGAAGGTATTGATATCCGAGTCGACGAATCGGATTGAAATCAGTGCTGGATTAGTCCTCGCATGACTCTTCTTCACACTTACTGGTCTGTTCCTTCGGCTTCTTAGCCTGGAGGCTTTTTCACTTTCTATCGAACATCGGTGTCAAATCAAGCCCTTCGCACTTCGACTTGAGATAGGTATCG
>CATKHJ010373009.1:0-30154 GCA_949750685.1 Vernicia montana | reverse complement strand
AAAACCAAAAACCTAGTCCCCGAGCCCAAACTTGGTTCGAAGATTAGTGATTTTATCCTTGGGTAAATTAATCAAAAGATTAATAAAATTGGAGTCAAATTGGATTTTTCCTTAATTTTCCCATTTAAAATAAATTAGGGTGGGGACTCCCGAATCCTTTTCAAAATCAAATCAATTTTCTGAGGCGATAGCCGCTTCCAATCGTGAGCATCAAAACTCGTTCCTTAACCTCCCTTAAAAATCGCTCGCGTTTTTCCTTAAGGCACATTCATTTCTCACGAGCGAGGGGAGGGGCGTTCGGGCGAAACCTCACAAATATCAATTTATGCTTTCTTGTAAATTTTAATTATGCAATTAATTAATTATTTTGGAGTTAAGGAGCGATTTGTAGTTCTCCTATAATCCATAAGGACTAAAGAGAACACTCTCCTTAGTTTGTGGATGTTTTCAATTACTTGCTCTTTATTTTTTCTATGCATTCATAATTATGTCATAATCATGCATTTTAAATCGTAATTAATACTCTTCATTTATGAAATCAATTTTTTAAGTCAAATTAAACTTAGGAGCCAAATTTAGATTATTTTAAAACCAAAAACCTAGTATCCGAACTTAACTTGGTTCGAAGGCTAATGACTTTATCTTTGAGTAAATTAATCAAAAATTAATGAATTGGAATCAATTTGGATTTTTCCTTAATTTTTCCATTTAAATAAATTAGGGTGACGACTTTCGAATCATTTTCAAAAATCAAATCAAATTTTCGAATGATAGCCGTTCTAATTATAAGCATCAAAATTCGTACCTAAACCCCTTAAAAATCACTCGCCTTTCCTTAAGGCAAACTCGAGCGCGCGCGAGGGGGGGGGGGGGGGGGGCATTCGGGCGAGGCCTCGCACTTGCTAATAGGCAAGCCTCTCTTGTCCTTGAGAATATGCTCTTTCAAATAATTATAATTTCTTCTCATTGAATTTTTTGTTTTCCTCTCTCATTTCTTGTAATAAGTTCACATATGAACCTGCCGAGTCATTTTCTATATCTTTGCCCTTCCTTTTCTTTATATCTTTTTCAACTTTCCTTCTATGTGGTCTCTCTAGGTCCATATAATTAGAACTTGTAGTATTGTCATCTCCAAAATTCATTTGAGTCTTTAAAGTAGGAATATGATAAATAGTATGATTTTTGTACTTATTTTTTACTGATTTTTTTTCTTTTGGCAGTCTTCCATCCATTTTGGTTGAAGTCTCAATATATTCCAACAATGTTCAAATAGGAATGGAGGTTTACCTTTATTTAGCTCTTGGCATAGGAGTTTTGCATTAGCAATCTAGAAAATAAAAAAAATATATAAACTAAAAAGTGTGCAATGATATAAATATGGTTCATCAACAAGAACACCATGGAAGTCCTGGAAGTATTTGGAGATGATTAAGGAGCTTAGGAAGAGGTTCACACGAATTCAGTAATACATGTGGTGAGGGTTGTGAATCATATTGCAAATACTCTTGCAAAGTAGGCCATTTTGAGACATGAATACTTTGTGGCATTTTTTAAAGCTGGAAAATGATGAGTTTATTTATTTTTAAAAAAAATTGCAAATCGACAGCATTGAGCTTGGGTTCAACATGTGAGTGCGCGACTTGCGTACACGAATGTCGGACCGAAAAAATTGCAAAACCCAAGTTGGCACGAGCGAGCTCAATGTTGTGGATTTGCACCCCTCCCTCTCGCGGGCGCTAGAAAAAACTTTATTGGCTACTTTCTTAACATTGAAAGGATGAGCCTTTGTATATATATCTCATTCCAACTTTGCATTTTTCCAATGTGAGATAATTCGCTTTCCTCACTCACTTACCTTAGCATAGAGCTTACTTTGAATTTCAAATTATCATTCACTCATTCACCATTTTGAACACATGAATATTCAAATTTATATTTTTTATGTAGGATAACACAAATCCAAGTAAACCTCCTACTACCAAGTAGTGGAACTCGTCCGAATTTGGGTCTCAAAATGGTTACTTAATAAGTTAATTTACCATATTTTGTTCTAAGTAATGGTTTCAAATTCATATTTCTTCTAAGTAATTTTCATTAATTGCTCTAATAACGTTCATTAATTTTAATTATATGTATATTATATTCTTTTAACATAAAAATAATAAATATATGATATTATTTAAAATTTTAGTTTGACTCCGGTTGAACCTCTGATTCATAATCTTCTTCTTTCACCAGTTCTAAAATCGGATCGGATTTGAAAACATTGAACATTGATTCTAACTATCAAAGTATTTCAAAAACTAAAAAAACAATAAAGAAAAATCTTATCCGTACATGGTAGTGTATAGCAAGGCCATATAACAATCTTGGAAAGAGACCATTGTATCGCCTGAGTGTTATGTATTTTTATTTAGTATGTATATATTATATTATGTGATTAATTATATTATTATTAGATTTGATATGAATAGTCACATCTTTATTATTGTTATCATATTTATCACCGGCTCTAATTATGCATCCTCTTTTATCGTCGTTCGACGCTCTTTCTGCTCGATCTCGTTCTCTACTTTTTTGCTTATGCCGTTGCTTTTCCATTTTTGATTTTACCATATGCTTGTGGGTGAGTTTGTGCTTACTGCTGCTAGGGTGATACTTTTCATTTTATTATTTTGTGTTATATTGTATTTTATTTTTATATTATTTTGTCTTCTCTTATTGGAAGTTATTTTTTTGTTATGAGTCATGTGGTATGTCTATGCACTGTTGCGTTTAAGATGCTCGCAAAAAGGACAGTGATTTATCATATTATTTATTATAATTGTAGTTTTTCAAAACTAACTATATGACATTTTGATGTTCTGTTGAATATTTGTGATCTGCGAATCAGTTTGCTCTTACTAAGATAGTTGATTCTATATTATGTATTTTTCTATTGAAATTTGTATTCAGTCACTAATGATTAATCAAATTTAAATTTATTTCAAAAAATATATATTGTTATTAAATGCTACATAATTTTTTTTTTTATCAAATATGAAAAAATTTAATTTGTAAAAAAAATCGTATAATTTTATAAAATTCATTTATAGCACATAAACTATTGGAATTTTATATTTTTAATTATTTATTATAATGTGATATAATTAAATTAAATTGATAGATTTAATTTTACAAATTAATTTTAAATTTTAAAATGAGTGCATTAAAACTAATGAATTTAAAGTTTAACTTAATTAATTCAAATTTGATTTTTTTTACAATTGAATTTTTTAATAAAATTTATTAAAAAGCTATGTCTCAAAGCTAAGCCGTCGCAGCAGGGGATTTTGATTAATAATATTTCTCCATGCATACCAATATACCATCATCTCTTTCGTAGAACTTCATATCTTGAAAATTTTGTAAAAGGCAAACAGATAAAAGAGGGCTTTGCAAACTAACCCTTTCACAACTTCATATCAAATTGGAAATTTTGTTTAACAAAAACACGGTAAAAGCTACCCACAAAGTTTTCATTTCCTATCCTTTCCTTTCAAAAGAAAGCCAAAATCACGCATTAATCATCAAATTCACATAAGATCGAAACAAAGCAGCAAAATTCAAATCCGATACAAAACCTTTTCTAATCACAAATTCAATTATAAAAGCAACAAAAACCATTGTAAAACACAGTTGTCCGCCAGTGAATATTGGAGGGTATATCTTTAAATTCGTCTTAAAAATAAAATAATATGATATTAATAAATATATTAAATAATAAAATAATATTAATTTATAAAAAAAATATAATATTATTGCTTAAAATTCAACACTAATGCAATTAAAGTTTATTCATTGTTATTTCTGTTCATTTTGAATTTTGTTAATTTAATAATTTTTATTGTAAATCAATTTTAAAAGTAACGGAGGTTGTCACATCAACTATCAAATTTGTCGATTTAACTTCAAAATCGATTAAGAATTTCTTTTTTTTTTTCTTTAAAAAGAAAAAGAGAATTACAAATCATTTTATCATATTTTTTTACATGCCTGAAAATGAATGAAATATAAATAATGATAAAACTTGCGATGATATTAATTATATCTTATTTATATCATTATTATTTCAAATTTTTAATGTTTTAAAAAAGTTAAAAAGTGTGACTTGTTAAATTAGTTTATACTATAAAGATTCAATGTGCCGAAATAATATTATAGTAATGTTTATTTTTTTTTTATTTAAGAGATTTAAATTTAAAACATTCCACTTTCCATATGTTTAAAGTTTCCATATGTTTAAAAGAGATTAGAATACTAATTAGACCATATCTAATTAGTAATTAATTAATATTATTTAATAATTATATTTTTTGATATTTAAATAATGTATTCTTAATAGATCCTCTGCGGTAGGCAGGCCTACTATTTATTTTCTTAATTAATTCCAATCATAAGTACTACTTTTTAGAGAGCAGCCAGCAAAGCAAAATGATGATTAATTATTAAAAAAATGATTAAATTTGTTTATAAATACAAATATTAATTTTTATTTTTTTAATTTTAAAATTAATATTATAATTTTTTTATTTTTTTTAATAAAAAATTTATTTACTAGTGCTATTAGAGTTGGGTTTAAAGTTCTCATATTTTTTTAATTGCCATGGAAGCTTAAACAAAAGACTACAAAAGAAGTGAAGATTGAAGAAGAAAATTTATTTGTGCCCCGAGCCCACATGCGTTCACCAAGAACCCTTTCTTGGTGACCTTACTGGTATAAAAAAACACTATTCAAGAAAACATGGTGAGAAAAAATGGAAGTGTGAAAAGTGCTCTAAAAGGTATGTTGTTCATGGCGTTGATGGTTAGCTGGAATAATAAAGTTAGCTAGAATAATAAAGTTGAAATGGAAATAAAATATTTATTCCTAAAATTTGATTATTTGATAAATCGAAATAGTAGAAATTGAAATAAAAAATTTGGAATAAAATTAAAATATTGTAGGGTTTTTATTATTTAGAGAGACGTGAGAATAAGCAAAAAGGAAAATGAGAAAATAAAAATTTTAAAAAAATTACAACTCGAACAATCAAATTAAGGTATCACAATAACTTGTTCTCAAATATTCTCCACTGCGAACGCCCTAAATTTGACCTAATAAATCTCCATCATTGTCTCGGTTGGCTTCTTCTACAGATAAATATTGTTCAATTTTTAGCGAATACTATTGATTGTTTTGGATCAAAATTGGCAGTAGCTTCAATGTCCTCTCTCTCTCTCTCTCTACATTGCTAGTTTGTTTGTTTTGAAATTGCATGAACAAAATTTGCTTTCAATTGATTGTTAAGAGAAAATCGACTCTTGTAGAGATTGGAGCAATGGGTTGCAAAGTCATAGAGCTCCAAAACGATAGTGTTGCTACTCTTCTAAGAAGATTAAGAATATATATATATGGAATTTGTGTTGCATATGCTGTTAATTGGTTATAAATTGCTATGGTTTTGTTTTATTTTATTTTTCAATGAAATTATATGCTATTCTTAATTTTTTTAATAAATAAATTGATTTTAAAAATATTTAAAAAAATTCATTTTCAAATTTTAGAACAAATATTCTACTAATTAATAAAATTTCATTAAAAATAAATTTATAAATTAATTTCTTTATTTCTATTTCAGATTTTGCATGTCAAGACACGTATTTTTCATTTCATAATCTTATTCTCATTCTCATATTTTACTTATCAAACACCACATATACAAGATTTACATTTTAATTACTATTTCCGTAATTTCATTCTTATTCAGTTATTTTTAATTTCATTTCCATATATCTAGTAATCAAATAGATCCAATTTTTTTTTTTTTTTAATTTTTAATGGAATTTATAAAAAATAAAAATAAAAGGACTAAAGTGTTAGAAAAAATCAAAATTGAATGATTAATTAATTAATTTTTTAAATGGTAAAAACGAATTAATTAAACGAAATAGTGATTTGCCTTTTTAACATTTCCCATTACTTTTCAAGCCGCAATGGAAAGAATCAGCTCATGAGTCATGTGAAAGGTGGAAGAATCTAAATCCACAGCCCCAAAACCCTTATGCGCGGCGATTCAATCGGACACAGCCACGTCATATCAGATCATAAATATATCACGACGTCGTATAAATTTCAACTAATTCATGGAGTTTTTTCATTTTAAACTTCATTGTGTTTATGGATGTAAATAAATTAAACTATTTAAGTTAATTGTAAAACATTTAATTTAATTTAATTTTAGTAGTAAAATCATTTTTTTAGGAAATATTAATGAAATTTCATTACACAAAAGCCTCAATATGAGTTGCAACTAGACTTATTCGTGGGTCAAGTTTCGAATTTCGATTAGTGAATAAAATTACGAACCGATCAGGTCGGACCTTTAAAAAATTAAATATTTTTTAAATTTAAACCCAATTTATAACCAAGTCTAACTACAACAAAAGAATAAATGGGGTCTAGCACTATATATGACCAAATAAAAACTAATCAACTTTTAGCTTATTTAAGTCTTTTAACTTTACTGTCAAAGTTAAATTTACTTTAATTAATTTTCAAATATAAATTGAATCGCGCGGTTATCATTATTTTAAGTATGATATTTAATCAAACTTAAGTAAAAAATATGAAATTTGATTAATCTTAAATTAAAATTTTTAGCTTTCAATTTAATTTTTAATTTAGACAAATTCAAGTAATTCTTTATATTGACTCGATTTAATTTAATTCCACTTTAATTATAATTTATATAATTTTTCATTAATATATGGATTAAAGAAGTTTACAAATAAAATAAAATAATTTTATTTATTATATATCTAACTGGTCAATATCCCATAAACCACTTGTTAATTAAATTCATCATTAAGAAACTTTTTGTTCAAGCATAATAGAAAAGATATTTCTCATTATTATTTTTTTAATTAGCAATAAAATGATATTATTAGTTAGCTTTCGCGTACTATATTAAGTTATTCTTCCTAGTATGTTAAAAAACAAACTATCTATATTAGGATTAGGGGATTAGTAAATTAATCACAAAGGTTATAGGTATTCATAAATTTTAAATTAAATGATATTTATTTAATATTTGTTTTTTTTTAAGGGAGGAATATGTGTCTTTTTATAGAATTCTAAATTGAATTAATGATGATCGATTTGTAACTTAATAGTCATCAAACAGAGTATGCTTCTCGTCAAATTTTCAGTTCTAATACTCTATCAACATGATTGAGAAATATTGAAATAAATTCAAGCCATTTTATTATACTTATTAATGTACTTTATATTTTTCTTTTCAAATAAATAGATACTATTTTTAATTATGAATAGAAATTTATGGTATTTAAAAAAAAAATGGATTAGACTAACTCAAGGCTCAATATTTTTAGTGACTTTTATACGAATTCAAATTGCAACGGATTTAATCAATAATTTTGAGCACAAATAAAATTCAAATTGAATTTAAATTAGAATAAGTTGAACTAAAATGTAAAACTAAAATTTCATAAATAAAAATGTATTAAATTGAACAAACAAATCATTATATATATATATATATATATATATATATATATATATATATATATATATATATATATTAAACATAGATTAAAATTTATTTGAATTTATCTCAAATTTATGAAAAAAAAGAGAAATAGGAAAAAACCAAAACCAGCCAAAATCGATTAATCGAACCAAATTAATTTTTTTCAATTCGATTCGGTTTGATTTTCACTATAAGTTTGGTTTGATAAAAATATAATTTTTTATTTTTTATTTTTTATTCTGTTCGATTTTGAACCGAATCAACTGTTTGATCAATCATAGCTTATAAAAAAGTGTTGGCATAATTTTTTACTACCTCGCCAATGTAAGAATTTAAGAATGGATTTTTAATTATAATTGAAGTGCAATTAATGAGTATTTAAATAAATCAATTAATAATGATAAATTTAATAAAAATAATAATAACTCATTTTATAAACATAATTGTATATATTTAATTATAATGAATATGAAAAGATTTATTATACAAAGTGGATATATATATATATATATATATATATATATATATATATATTATAATTTCACATAAACACTAAATTAATGATAGTAAAAATTTATTTCAATAAATAGTGAATTAAAATTTATTTTACATATTAAATAAAAATTAAAAATAAATAAAAATAAATTTTATTTTAATGTATAATACATAAAATTTATTTATAATAAATAATATAAAAGAATAACACTGTGCAAAGAAAAACTCCATCAAAATTAAATTAAATTACACTGAAATCATATTTATATATTACAACAAAATAAAATTTTGAAAGTAAAATTTAATAATAATAATAATAATTAAAAAAAAAAAAAAAAAAAAAAAAAGAATCTCTTCCTTTTGTGTTTTAACACGTCAGAATCCCATAGACCACATATTAAGAAGTCATGATTAAAATAGGAAGCCTACAAAATCTATAAGAAATTTCAAATTTATGAGTTTTTGTGAAAAAAAAAAAAAAAAAATCCTTAAATTAGATTGAAAGTTGAAACCCAATTGGTTTTTAGGTTTTAACCTTTATATATGCAATATACATGTATTTTGAATTTATTATTATTATTATTATCAACCATTACGCACTGGAGTACTATTTTTGACCTTTCGCAATCTGGATCTAGGGTTTGCTCTTTTGTGTGTTTTTTTTTTTTTTTGAGGCTCGTTCTTCTCTGCCATTATCTAAAGAAAATATAGGGGGAAAAAAAAAAAACCAATCAAAAAACAAACCCTAGTACCACCTTTCGCTGCTTTATATTACTTGACTGGTAAATCTATCGATCGATCAATTCAATCAATCAAAAGTATATCACTCGTTGATCGATCTTTGTTGAAGCAAAATTTGTTTGTATTTTGGATCATCTCAAAATTTACAGATCTATTGTCTTAAAATCTGAGCAAACAAGATCCCTAAATTTGATTTTGCTTTTTGTTTTTCTCTTAGACCTGTTTTAATTTCACAAAAATCGGATCATATATCTAAATCTTGATGACGATGATGATGGATTTTGATGGAAATTGTTGTGATATTCAAAAGCTGAAACTTTGAAGCTAAATACAAGAGATTTATTTTTATTTTTTTTGGGGTAAAGATGTATAAATCGGCAGTTTATAAAGGGGATGAGTTGCTGGGAGATGTAGAAATATATCCACAGCAACAACAACAACAACAAGAACAAGATGATGAAGAACACCAGAACAAGAAGAAGAGAGTGATTGATGAGATACTGACAGGGAAGGAAATCAGAATAAGCCACTTCTCGCAACCGAGTGAGAGGTGTCCTCCACTGGCAGTGCTACATACCATTACATGTGGGATGTGCTTCAAAATGGAGTCCCAGAACTCGGTCTCTCTTGACACGCCGCTCAATCTTTTGCACACCTCCTGTATCCAGGAAAACAAGGTATCGCATTAAAGCACAAACCTAATTTCAAGAAACTACCAAATCTAAAAAATAAGAAATTAATTAAAAAAAAGAAACCAAACTACAAATCCATAAATTTCTAAGCTTTACCCAGTTCAGTTTGTTGCACAGGGGACTCTGCACTAATGGACAAGTGCCCATTTGAATATTCGAATTTTTTAGACAATTTCCAGTGAACCCTAAATTTAAGAACTATATGAACTTAACTAATTTGGCCCAGATAACATGAATTTTTTCTTTAATGTATATGTAATTTTGGGGAAGTAATTGGTGGCACTTTTACTCTTATGTTCATGAGAACTGCAAGAAATTTACAATTTCATTAACTGACTGAATATAACTTTCATGCAAGCAAGCAGGACAAGTCTGTCTTACTAGTTAGTAATCTGCTGAAGAATACTTGGAAAAATTAGGGTTTTTGGATGAAAATGCTGAAATAATACAAGCCTGCAACTCTATAAAATTTCAACAATATTGTTATCTAACTGTGGGAGGTTGAGTTGCTGGTGCCTGTCTCATGATGCAGAGGCTGTATGATGTTAAATGAATGGGTCCTGCATGAAAGTTTTTTCTGATATTGCCTTTATAGATTGTTTGAGAAGAGATGTGTTAAATTTGTTCAAGCCTTGAGTATTAGGAAGTATGACTTAAGACTTGGATATGAATGGAAACTTTTGTGATTTGTCTTTGTGCTTTATAATTTGAAACATAAGTTCTGGTAATTGTTATGCTTCTGGATTTTCAAACGATTTCAATTGTTTTTTGTAATGCTTGCTCTTCTTGTCTTATTTGTGTGTCATGAAAATGGACAGATTTAAGTTTTCTCCTTATCATGTAAATTTCTGGTGGTTTTTCTTTTTGGTTGATGTTAATTGTGATTAGCATTATGGTGTTTCCAGACTGCAGTAGTGCTCCTAGGAGGGGAGGAGCTCCATTTGGTGGCAATGTATCCTAGAAATAACGAAAGACAGTATCCATGCTTCTGGGGATTCAATGTCTCAGCAGGGCTTTACAATTCTTGTCTTGTTATGCTGAACCTCAGATGTCTTGGCATCGTATTTGATCTTGATGAGACTCTCATAGTTGCAAACACAATGCGCTCTTTTGAAGATAGAATTGAGGCTTTGCAGCGGAAAATAAGCACTGAGGTGGACCCGCAGCGTATTTCTGGTATGCTGTCAGAGGTTAAACGTTATCAGGATGACAAGACCATTTTGAAGCAATATGTGGAAAATGATCAGGTTATTGAAAATGGAAGGGTTATCAAAACTCAGCTTGAGGTTGTTCCAGCCTTGTCTGACAACCATCAACCTATAATACGCCCATTGATAAGGTTACAAGAGAGGAATATTATTTTGACACGCATCAATCCACAGGTATGTGCTTCATGAATCTCAGAAACGGCATTAAAATTCTTATTTACTGTTGTGTCTTTGAATCACCTGGTATCATTCATCAAATTTCTATTACCTGTTTTAGCATGATTTGTTTCAACTGGCATGTATGCATAAATTGATATGACCCTTTAATATTTTTAGAGTCTTACCATCTGCTTGCAGACTTCTGTGTAATGTTTGTTCATGGGTTTGATTGCATGGTTCAAACTCACTTGCATACAGTGACGGAGCCAGAAAAATTTTTCAAGGGGAGCCAAATTTTTTAGACCATAATTTATATTAAGGTGATATATATAATTAAGCTAACTTTTATATATGTAAAGGAAATTTTCACCAAAAATAAGGGGGCCAAATACAATATATGGCTTCAATAATTTAACACTAAAAAAAATTTGCATTTTGGAGGTTAGGGGGGTCCCCTCTGGTCCCCCCCCACCTCTGCCAGTGCTTGCATATTTATTTCTTAGTTTGTGTGTGCACATGCAATGATTTTCATCCAAATATCAATTAACTTTTCTGTTTTGTAGATTCGTGATACAAGTGTTCTTGTGAGGTTGAGACCTGCATGGGAAGAACTGAGAAGTTACTTGACTGCTAGAGGCCGTAAGCGTTTTGAAGTTTACGTTTGCACAATGGCTGAACGAGATTATGCTTTAGAAATGTGGAGGCTTCTTGATCCAGAGTCAAATTTGATAAACTCAAAAGAATTATTGGACCGAATTGTGTGTGTCAAGTCTGGTAAGTGATATGGTCCAGTTAGCAGATTGCTTTCACTCCTTTAGCTGGCTTTTGAGTTGAGATAATTATGTCTTTAGTTTTGTAATTTTCACCTATTTAGTTGTTGTATTTTCTGCCAGTGCTTAGTTTCTTGGTTTTGTATTTATAGGTTCAAGGAAGTCATTGTTCAATGTTTTTCAAGATGGAATATGCCATCCTAAAATGGCATTGGTTATTGACGATCGCTTAAAAGTGTGGGATGAGAAAGATCAACCTCGGGTGCATGTTGTTCCTGCATTTGCTCCGTACTATGCTCCACAAGCTGAGGTATGACTATAGTCATTTTCTATATAGTTGGGAACTGCAATATTTCAATACTGCATATTCTTATGCACTCTAAATATTTCTCCATGCCATAGCAGCATGCACTCATCTTAATTCTTCATGTTATAGGCAAGTAATGCTGTTCCGGTGTTGTGTGTTGCAAGAAATGTTGCTTGCAATGTCAGAGGTGGTTTCTTTAAGTAAGAATGTTAACACAAACTTATGTTTCTGAACTATTATTTTTATGGTCCAATTTGTTCATGCATATGATATTCTTAGGGCATGACATGACATTGAATATGATTAACAGAGAATTTGATGAGGGTCTTCTACAAAGGATACTTGAGATTTCGTATGAAGATGATTTTAATGACATTCCTTCTCCTCCTGATGTGAGCAGCTATTTAGTTTCAGAGGTTAGTTGTCTTTGATATTATGGGCATTGAGAGTTATTGACACATCCTCCTAATTGATACCTTTACGCTAGGCCTGGGATTTCGTACTTTTTTCTTCTCCTTATCTCTTGTCTATATTCTGATTTTGTTTATAATTAATATTTTTGTTGCATTTAGGATGATGCTTCTACTTCAAATGGGCACAGAGATCCGCTTTCTTTTGATGGCATGGCAGATGCTGAGGTTGAAAAACGACTAAAGGTAAATAGGATTCTCATGCACCAACTTGATATGTATATTTTGATGTACCTTTATTTAGAATCATGTAAATTTGGCAGAGCATTATCTTCTATACTCATAGTGAATCAGAAAGTACCATGGAATGTTGATGTTGAGTTATGGTGATTGATCATATTTGCAAATATGTGTACCTTCAAATTAAAATCAGTTTCATTTTTATTTTTTTACTTTTTTCTTTTATTCAGGAAGTAATTTCAGCTTCTCCAATGTTCCCATTAATGGTCACCAATTTAGATCCAAGGGTTGTTCCTTCTCTTCAGTACACAGTGGCATCTTCTAGTTCAATTCCAGTTTCAACATCACAGCCTTCAGTGATGCCATTTTCAAGCATGCAGTTCCCTCAGGCAGCTTCATTAATTAAACCATTGGCTCAGGTTGGTCCTCCAGAACCAAGCTTGCAAAGTTCTCCTGCTAGAGAAGAGGGCGAGGTGCCAGAATCAGAATTGGATCCTGATACAAGGAGACGGCTTCTTATATTGCAACACGGGCAAGATATGAGAGAGAATACGCCAAGTGAATCACAGTTTCCTGTAAGACCTTCAATGCAAGTTTCAGTTCCACGTGTTCCATCTCGTGGAAGCTGGGTTCCAGTGGAAGAAGAAATGAGCCCTAGGCAACTGAACCGAACAGTACCCAGAGAGTTTCCTCTGGAATCAGAACCAATGCACATAGAAAAGCACCGACCTCATCATCCCTCCTTTTTCCCCAAGGTTGAAAATTCTATTCCATCTGATAGAATGCTTCTAGAGAATCAAAGATTGCCAAAAGTTGTAAGTAGTTTCTATGTTGGTCCGACACTCAATTTTTATGTTGAAAGTTGAAAGGGTAAAGTTACCAATTCTTGATAATGCCTTTTAAGTTGCAGGCACCTTATCGAGATGATCGGTTGAGGTTAAACCATACAATATCAAATTATCATTCTCCCTCAGGTTAGTAATAAGACACAATAGCATATATTGTCAAACCTCATCTGTGCCCATCAGCAAGATTGAGCTTCACCATTTTATTTCAGCCTCCCTTATTGATGGATACTGCAAAGCCAATTTACACTGTTATTTCTGTTGACATAATGATTTATGAATTTAGGCTAACACAAGAGTCACAAAGTACTGCTTCTCAGTCCTCATAAACATCTTCTGAATATTAAGTAGAAACTAGTCAACTTGCAGAGTAGTGCTGCCACCCCACCCTGTCTGCATGATCTGTTTTCATGGTATTCTATTACTAGAGTGGTGTTATATTTGGGTCTTTTATTTTGAAGGGGAGGAAATTTCATTGAGTCGATCGTCTTCCAGCAACAGGGATCCCGATTTTGAATCTGAACGAGCTGTTCCAAGTGCAGAAACTCCAGTTGGAGTGTTGCAGGATATTGCAATGAAGTGTGGAGCCAAGGTAATAAGGATAAGTTGCATTTTGAGGTCAATAAAAATCAGGCCCAACAATTCATTCATATTATAGCCTTACATTGCAGGATTCCTTATGCATATTCCCCTTTTATGTGTATGTGTATATAACTTTGAATGTGAACTTACAGGTGGAATTCAGGCCTGGATTGGTTGATAGCAGAGATCTGCAGTTTTCCACTGAGGTTTTCTATGCTCTTTGGCTCAATTTTTTTTTTTTTTAAAGTTTTATAATACTTTCAGTAAACATGAAATAATCTACTTGTCCAATCAAAACAATTGTTGTGCTCAATATTTTGTTATGGTGGCTTGGTCCATAAAAGAAACTTGGAGCAAATTTCTGGATATATGACACTGACCTTTTTTATCTGATAATGATAAACCTATTGTTTTGCTACGAGACAACCAAGAAAGCATGCATTTCAACTACATACTGTTCAAAATAAAAAAAAACACATTTAAATAAATAGGACTGCGTTCTATGATAGAGCTAATAACTGCATATTAGGTTACCAAGCTTGACAAAGAACAGCTCCTTTTCTAATATGTAATAGGAACACCTGCATGCACACACACTGCTCACTGCTAGCTTAAGTGAACCTAGGTGTCCATAATGCTTTGAAGGCGCAGGGAATTTAAAAGATTTACAACAACATGTAATTTATTAGGAAGTTGGATATCTGAATTTGTAATATCCAGTATGATGTACTCTATCTTTGCTTAATTTGTTTTAGAAAAAGGGAGGGAGGGGGGTGGTACAGGTCCAAAATGACATTTTTTCCCAGATGGGTGGAATTGGCACTGCTGCTTATCCCATTCATTACTCTTGCAGGCTTGGTTTGCAGGAGAAAAAGTGGGTGATGGAATTGGTAGGACGAGAAGGGAAGCCCAACGTCTTGCGGCTGAGGGTTCTATTAAGAACTTGGCTAGTAAGTTTCCTCATTATGAGTGTGTTATTGCTTAGCGTATAATGTCAGTGTATGGTCTAGTTACCCATTTGTTAATATGTTTTATCATCATCCAGAGTGAGTGTCATGCCTATCCAGTGTACCAGGCAACTGCTCAATTAAGCTTGGGTCTGTAAAATTATTCTTAGCAAATATTAAATGATTACTTTTATATTTGCCTATATGCTCATTGGATGGTACTTAGTCTGTTTGATTTTCAGCATCTTGGACTTGTTACTAATTGGAGCTTTGGCTCTGAATCAAAAGTCCAAATTGAGCCAATTCCAGGTTGACATACCATATACCTTGAACTCGACATGTCATATGAAGTTTACTTAAAATGTTAGCTTAGCATATTTGTTGTACAGAGTTTCATCTAGGCTGTTTTTCTTAAAGGTGGTTCTAATTCCTGCCAGAGTGAAAAGTTCTCTCTACCATTTCTATGTGATAATGATAATTTTGAAAATAATTTTGAAAATATTTTTCCAGATATATATATGCAACGTGCTAAGCCTGATAATGGGGCTGTGCATGGGGATACAAGCAGATATTCTAGTGCAAATGACAATGGTTATTTGGGTAATGTGAATTTTGGGATTCAGCCATTGCCCAAAGATGAGCCTGTCTCATCTTCGGCTGCCTCAGAGCCATCCAGACTTCTTGATCCAAGGCTAGAAGGCTCTAACAAAACAATGGGCTCAATTACTGCGCTTAAAGAATTTGTAGGTTCCAAGGAACTGATTTATCTTTACTGATATATTTGTTTCTTCTTCCTGCAACTGAGGTTTTCTGATTGTTGATTTACTATTTATTTCAGTGCATGACGGAAGGCCTTGGGTTAAATTTTTTGGCACAGACACCACTTTCATCTAATGCAGTCCAGCAAGATGAAGTACATGCACAGGTTTGCATTTGACATGGTTTTGTTTGGTTTTATACTTGAGAATGTCTTTCTTCTTAGGTGCTTATCTTGACCATTCTAGGTAAGTAAGTCATAGAAACAAATTTCATTCCAACTTCTTAGGTTTTATACTTTGATTGAATTTTGAGAATGCGTTTCTTCCTAGTTGCTTATCTTGACTATTCTAGGTAAGCAAGTCATAAAAACAATTTTCATTCCAACTTCGTCATCTTGAGGAAACTTGATCAACGAATTAAAATTATGGGGGAAAATCATAGGGATTCCTATTTTTAGTAGCACAGCCTTGTGACTGAAATTGGAACCAGAATAGCATTGAGCTTGGCTTAAGATTTTGAAGATTATGCCTGTCCCTAACTTCATTTGGCGCATCTAGTTTGTATAATTATTCCTTTGATGGTTTGGTGGTTAGCCATATCTGGAATGAATTAATGAATTGAAGTTCAAGCACACAAGAATTGAGAGAGAAAAGTTGACAATTTAAGGTCTGCATTATGAGAATTTAAGCTAACTTGCATAGCCTTCGTTTCCTGTTGAGTACTTGAGCTGTCAAAGAATGACGATAAATAGAAGCAGGATGACTTTCAGTTCTTCCCTTTTTATTTAAATAAAAATAATGCCTTATTAGATGGCTTTCTGTTTTTATTAATTCTGTTATTGTAAACAGACTTTGTTTTCACTTGTTCTAGGTTGAAATAGATGGACAGGTTATGGGGAAGGGAATTGGGTCAACATGGGATGAGGCTAGAATGCAGGTATCTCTTTTATCATTTTCAAAATCTTCTTTTCTGCGACTGAGAATGCTCTCTTCTTGTTTAAATATTTATGGACCTTAATTGATGCATTTGAGCTCCTGAATTTGTTGTTCCTCAGGCTGCTGAAAGGGCCCTTGGAAGTCTAAGAACAATGTTTGGTCAATTTACACCAAAGCGTCAGGGTTCCCCAAGGTCTGTGATTTTGCTTGTGCTCATGTTGAATAATTAGTTTTTTCCTTGCATTCTTTGTTAATTATTGAGCCATGGGAATAAGATTATGACTTGCCCAAACTCACAAAAGGCCACTTTTGAAAACTTGTCTATAGAAAAGGGATATTCCAACTTTTGTAAATTTCACCCTTTTGGGATGATAAATCTGCATATTATTATTGCTTAGCCCAACAAATTTTAGAACAGGATAAAATATTATAACAAAAACATTTACAATTCTCGGCATTCTGCCTTGTCCTGAAGCTTCTAAAGTTTAGATAGCTTTCCATTTTATAATTGGATAACAGTTATACTTGTCACATTCGTTTATGATTTTACTATTTCAGACACCGAATTATTTATATGGACTTGAGTTTAGAGTTTTCCTTTTTCTTTTCTATCTCTTCTTTCTTATTTTGTACTTTTGGTAATGTGGATAAGGTCAATGCAAGGGATGCCAAATAAACGACTAAAGCCAGAGTTCCCACGAGTTCTACAGCGGATGCCCTCCTCTGTTAGATATCCCAAGAATGCACCTCCTGTTCCTTGAAGACCATGGGACCCTTTCTGTTCCACTTTGATATAGAGGACTGCAGGGCTGTTTAATCCTGACCCAACAGTTGACTCTTAACCATTGAGACAACTTAGATCTATGTGAAATGAAGCCAAGTGGAACAACAGCCTTATTGCAGATTTTGCCCAGTGACTGCTTCCTATGATGTTCATATTTCTGGATTTGAAGTCACTTTTGTCTCACCTCTCTGAATGCCACCGTCGAAATTTCTGTTATACACTACTAAATTCTCCTCAAACTTCCTGGAAGCTTGACGCGGCAAAGCAGGGTTGGTGCTATGTATCCCCAATTTTTTTGTGTGGTTGATGCTGCAAATACCTTGGGAGAGTCGACTTGGTTTGGAATTGTTAATATTGTTCATATGTGTAAGCGGAAACAGCAACGGTGTGGATCAAAGAGCAGCTTCTGGCTCTGGTATTCAGGGTCTCTGCATATACTAACCCATTGACGGTATTACTGTAAGCTAATCAACCAGTTTGTTTTGGAGTTGTCCTCGTGACAAGGTGAAGCTGCGTACTGACCTTGACATAGCAAATGTGATACAGTTTTTCACTTGTTAAATGGGTAGAAAATTTTCATCTCAGTTGTGGATTGTTCAACTCCTATTGATGTGAAGCTTTTTTTCACCCTTAAATGGGAAAAATACAGCAACATATTCGAAACAAGATTCTCCTCTTATTTTTACTTGATAAAAGAAGCAAGTTTAGTGAGAGAAAGTGGTTAAAAATTTTGCTTATGGTTTCAATTTAAATTTCTCAGATTATTCAATTTTGGCGGACATGATGTTTCATAAAAAAAAGAAAGTTAATCCATATTACAGTAAAACTTCTATAAAGTAATAACCTTGGGACTATGTAAATTCTATTAATTTAAAAAAGTATCAATTAATTGATAAATTAATAATTTATTAATTTATCAGAGTGTATTTATAATTTAAAGTAATATTTATTTAATCAATTAAAAATTTATTTTTTAGCAAAAAAAAAAACTAAAAATTTATTTTATTTTATAAAAATATGAATTATTATATTAATAAAAGGAGGTTGAATATTTAAGAAATATAATCCAATTCATATCTACTTAATTTGCAAGTATAATTTAATTATATTAATGTCTTTAATATAACTGATATTTAAGAAAATAACAATAAATTTTGGGACCAAAGAGTTATGTAAGGTTTTTAAAAAAATTATTATCTTATTACTTTATTGAAATTATTAATTTAACTCGTTAATTCAAGTCGGGACTGAAAAAAATTATTATTTAATAGAGATTATTAATTTATCGAGTATTAATTTATATAGGTTTTACAGTATTAAGGCTTTAGCCATTTTATATTGAAATAAAGTAAGTATATAAATTTTCTTAACATGAGAAAAAGGAAAATTATAATAAAAATAAATTTTTAATTTTTGTTTACTGTAAATAATAAAAATACAATATTAAAATAATTAAATTAAATTAAATTATAAAAATTGAAGATCTTCAATTTAAATTTAAAGGAAAATAAAGGAATATATAGAATCTATCAAATTCCGAAAACAACGTCGTTTATGTGTGTAGGCGAATCTATCAAATTCCGAAAACAACGTCGTTTATTATGGAGTTAAAAGGTAAGAGTAAAAACAAAAAAGTAAAAGTAAAATCCACTCTTTTCCTTTCTCTTTCTTTCTGCGTCACCGGTAAGTATATAAAAAGGTGAAAGAAACAAAAGCATTAAAAAATCAACTCTTGGCTTCTAAGTTTGAATCTTCCTCTCATTCTCACATACTATATTTCACACAGAAAAACTAAACTCCGTTTCTACAGAATTACTTTTTATTTCTAGAAAGATCTGAAGCTCGGAGAAGAAAAAGAAGATCTCATGGCTTCTTTCGATTCCTTTGGCATCGATGGAGAGGAGATTCAAACTTCCAATCACAGATCCTTCCAAGAAGACGATGATGAAAGCTACTCCAACTACGCTTCTTACTCCAACTTTGCCCCTACTGGAACCGGCGACTTCCCCGGTGGTGATGTCTCCGTTGATCACGTCTCCGCTTCTTCTCCTGATGTTTTTGGATTCGGATCTTCCTCCGTTGATGTCGATCCGAACCCTAGCTATTCACAGAGTCCGTTTAGCCCGATCCATGTTGAGAATGGCAACGGCAACGGTTATAATGTAGATGGAGATGGCGTTTTTGCATCGGATGGACCGGTGCTTCCTCCACCTACTGAGATGGAGCCTGAGGAAGGATACGCTCTTCGCGAGTGGCGGCGGTGAGGGTTTTGAATTCTTTGAACTCTGTTTCTTTTGTTTTAGATCTGATGTTTTTTTTGCTGAGATCCATTATGCATTTTTAGTTAGTAAAGCTGATTCTATTTTCTTCAACTTCTTCAGATGAAATGCAGTATATGAATTTTATTGGTCGATCTATTTTATATGAATTATTCTAATAATTTTGATGCTTAATTCAATTTGATCTGTTAGAGCTTATTAGCTAGTGTGTGCATAACTAATGGTGTATGAGAAGATTCGTGTTCTTGTGACTTCCTTTGTACGGTAAGATTGATACTCTCAGTTCTACCAGGAGATTTTGTATCTATACTTACACATTTATAACCGTGGGATTTTAGGGATGAATTTTCATTTCTCTCTAATATATAGATAAATTTTGGTTTAGGCCATGAGTCCTCAAAAGTTCAAATTCATTGGATGGGGTGAGGGCTTTATCGGCTAACAATATATAGATATTGTTACTGTGTAGCTGATCTGATCCACCAAAAAAAATATTCTAAATGTTTGTGTGACTAAAAGTTGCTATAATAGGGGGTTTAGAAGTCTTGGAACATCAAGTGCTTTTAGGCATCATTGGTGTGAAATTGAAATTGAATTGTTGAAAGGCCTGTTACTTGAATTTATTTTCAATGGAGTTATAGGTGTTGTTGCAACTTGCTGTGGGCTTATTCTCAATTCATCCACTGATTGATCCTAGGCTATGAAATCAATGAAGAAGTTCTTTTAGATAGTTTTGTATTTTAGATGTCACAATACTCTGGATTTTACAACTATATGGTGATTCACTTTGTTTAGGATTTTGTCATGGAATTTGGGTTTTTCAACCACTCCAATCAAGTTGGATTTAATCCCTGAAGCATCATAAAATTCTGTTTAGAGGTGTCATATGTCTCAAATTGCTGCCATGCTTGATTCATTTGGGAATCTGATATCCAGAGATTTATCTGATGGCAAACTGTTTCCATATGCTGACACATATCCAGTATAAATGTGAAGATTCATTGTTCCTTTGAGATTTTTGCCAATTAGATTTATGATTGCTTCCGCTTCATTTTTGCTGGACAGCCAAAATGCCATGCATCTCGAGGAGAAGGAAAAGAGAGAGAAGGAAATGAGGCTGCAGATCATTCAAGAAGCTGAGGAGTATATCATTGCTTTCTATGAGAAAAGAAAGCTTAATATTGAGACCAACAAAACTACTAACAGAGAAAGGGAGAAGGTAAGAATTTCCAAGTGAACAATCATTTTTGCTAGATTTTATGTATATTTTAGTGGTTGCAGTATTTAGATGTTGGGGTTGGTTATGGAACAGTTATACTGGGCCAATCAAGAGAAATTCCATAAAGAAGCTGACAAACAGTACTGGAAAGCAATAGCAGAGCTCATTCCTCGTGAGGTTCCTAATATTGAGAAGAAGAGAGGCAAGAAGGATCAAGAAAAGAAACCATCAATAACCGTTGTCCAGGGCCCAAAGCCTGGAAAACCCACTGATCTTTCAAGGATGCGCCAGGTACTTCTGAAGCTGAAACACACGCCCCCACCTCACATGGTGCCACCTCCACCAGCACCAACAAAGGATGCCAAAGATGGAAAGGATGGAAAAGGTGCCAAAACTGGAAAAGATGCAGCATCAGATGCTGCAGCGAAGAAGGAGCCTGCTCTATCTGCTAAAGATGCCACTTCAAATGGTTCATCACAACCTCCCAAAGAAGAGGTTCCTCCTTCTGGCGACCAGCCTGCCGCAGAACCCGAGTCAACACCAACTGCCTAAATTGCTGGGATTACTTAGCTTTTTCAATTTTATATTTTGTATGATCTTGTCTCAATATTTTGTTTTCTTATTCCTTCTCTGTCCAGCTATGGCCAATGGTTGGCTCTCTTGTATTTGCATGCAGATTTGACGGTGGGTTTTGTTACTTTGTATGGGCATATTGTATAAACTGGAATTTTGTCGTTAATATACCGGCTTGTGTTTCCTTAAAGCTTGCTTGCTGATTGCTGGCGTGTGGGAAAACAACAGAAAGTTGTCTTCGTTTTCAAGCTTAAATTTTATATTTGCACTTCATTTTATTTTAGTTTTTCCGAGTGTAAATGATACAATTATCTCATCCTTCTCATGTGTAAATATAATAAAAAAAAAGAGAACTTATAAATAAAATAGAAACCAAAACGATTCTAAGTAATTGGCTTAATAATGCTTTTCTGTGTTTGTTTTGCGTTGTTGCATTTAATATTATTTTTTAGATATGATTAAATTTTACATATTTTAATCATAGAAATTTCAAAACAGTCAATTTCAATGCGAAATTGACCCTTTATCCAATTGAATTTAACAATTAAAGCCCTCGTCATTACTCTTGCCATCGATCACCAAAAAAAATCACCCAAAAAATATATATATAATCTTGCCACCATTCCTTGTACTCTACCGCAGAAAATATGCTTTTTAATAATGGTGATAATTTTTTGTGATTAAATATTTGAATTTAAGACTTTTTATTTTTCATATTTTTAAAGGGGAATAAAAAAAAATTAATCAAATTACATATTATTAACGCAGAAAATATGCCTTTTATTTTTTATTATGTTTATTTATTTAACAATAATAATATTGAAATTTCATGAGATTAAGATATATATTTACATAATTTGACCATAAATATTTGGCAAATAAAAAAAAATTGACCATAAATTAAATCTTAATTAATGTATTTTTTGTAAAATGACAATATCTATTTCATTTGAAACAATTTCTTTTTTATACTAAAAGAATTGAATTTTATAAATTATTTTTTTCAAATATGAAAATAAAATAAAATTTATTTGAATTGAATTCTTATAAAATTTGACAAATAAGGGGTAAAGCACTGATGCATTCCTACCGCTTTATATATATATATGATTAACCAGGATGAAACCCTGGTAACCCGAAAGCAAAATTTTACAGAAATGAACGGAGAACTGGAGGACATAAACTCAGTTGAGATTGCAGACTTGCTGCTCTACTTAGGATAAGCTGCTCGTGAATGTGAAACCTAAATAATGAAAAATATCATGGTGTGAAAATTAAACGACAATGCAACCACAACCACAATCTTTGCATCATTCATTTTTACATCTTCACTTCCATGGACGACACCATTTCATTCCGGCAAGCTAAGGCAACTGCACAATGATACAAGTCAAATAGTACCAATAATGCGTAGGTTTCGAATGCATATGCATTCTTTCTATTTTTTTTTCACAGAAAATCTTCAAATATGTGACTAGTAGTTATTAATTATGCCTCAACTGCTCTTATATGTTTTTCTTTTTTACTTTTCTGTTCTTTTCATAATATAATACTTTCCACACAATAATGACAAGAGAACCAAATACAATAATCATAATAATTGCCTCACATCAACTTTAACAACATTATAAATTTGCCACTTCAATTTGGTATAAACTCAGCTCACTTACCCTAAAAATGAAAAAATATAAAATATATATATATGTATATGATTGGAAATGATGACCTTGCAATGATGTCAGCAATGAATTACATGAATGTGGATCTTGATAGCAATCAAATACTATTCTTCATCTAGGCGTTACCTCAGTGATTGTGATAGGAATAGAACTCATCTGCTGGCTAGTAGAGTCATACTTTTTAGTTGAAGACGATGGCCCACTAAGGTTCACAGAATCTTGGAAGAAACCTGGTGGCGAAAGGAGCTTCTCATTAAGCCGAATGTTCTTCGAGAGCATGTCAACAACCTGGCTCATGAGTGGCCTTCGGTTTGCTGCTCCCTGGGTACAGAAAAAGGCAACTTTCATGTGCCTAATGACTTCTTCCTCTGAGAATTCTCCCAGCTCTGGATCCACTAGCTCTAAGTGTTTCCCCTCTTCATGAAGCTGCCATGCCTGTTGAACCAGACAATGGTTGTTAGACAGATGATAATTTATATTCTTTTCTACCATGAATGAATATGTTGATTAGTTGGAACAGAAATGCAAGTTTTCTCAGTGAGAAGATATGTTATATAATAAGCAGAATATTCTACTAGAATTATTTAAGGAAAAACTAAATGTACAAAATGCTATTAAAATGAACCAATGCAAGACAAGATTGACAACATGCTGATGAACAAAAGAGTGGGAAAAAAAAATTCTGAACTCTGAAGGTACCAGGAAGCACATTGAAAATTGGGAAAAGAAAATAAACGCACCCATTCTAGAAGGAGCTTCTGCGTTTCTCCCCAGCTGGCCTTTACACTGCTTCTGCCACTAATTATTTCAAGGATAAGAACCCCAAAACTATACACATCAGCCTTCAATGTTAACTGGCCCCCCAGTGCATATTCTGGTGCCAAATAACCACTGCATGAGGAAGAAGGAAAAAACCAAAAGTTCATTTCTTTTTTTCATTTTGATTCAATTACAAAATTTGGACGAAAAATACCACTACTGCAACATATGATTCCCTATGATTTAATGAGTTAAAAGGCCTAATGATTAAACTTTAACCTTAAAAAAGAGAAGGGAATTTTTATTTTTCTTTTTGGGTTCAGGGGAAATGCCAATTTCAAGGGAAATGATCCAATTGACAAAGTTTAAAAAATGAAAAATTGTGTAACTAGATTTAAATAAGAATTAAAATTTATTAATTCCTGACTGAGGTAACAATATGATTTACTTGTTCATCACTCAAGTTTCTCTTTGCTATCATATCATGAGGAGATAACAAACCATCTTTTTCCAAACTTAAGCTCCTTTAATGACCAAAAACAAAATTATGTATTATGGAGATTTATCATGACAGCAAAACCACTCAACAGTTTGTCCATAGGTTGCTTAAAGCATCAAACATATTAAACGATGAAAATAATGAATGCCAAACAAAAATAACCATCAATAAGAAGTTCAAAGACAACATACGTTGTTCCTGCTATTCTTGTGCTAATATGAGTGATGTTATCTGGAAAGAGTTTAGCCAACCCAAAGTCTCCTATCTTTGGGTTAAACTCTTTGTCAAGGAGTATATTACTAGCTTTGATGTCTCTATGCACAATATGTGGCACAAGTTCTTCATGAAGGTATGTGAGGCCCCTGGCAATACCCAAGCAAATTGCAGATCTTTTTTTCCAGTCCAGTTTAATACATGAATTCTTTGAACCTACAAAGACAAGGAAAAGAAATAATATGAATATACATTCCAATCCCATCATGTTCAGAAATATCTGAAGCTTTTCTGATAGAAATTTACCAAGCAATGCTTGATCAAGACTATTATTTTCTACGTATTCATACACTAAGATTCGGTTAGTTTCTTGAATACAGCACCCTAACAACTCAACAAGGTTTGGATGCCTGACTTTTGAAATAGTGTCAATCTCATTCAAAAATTCCCGCACCCCTTGCTTTGATTGAGCAGAAAGTGTCTTTACAGCAACTTGTCTTCCACTTTTGAGGGTTCCCTAGCAACATTACACCCAAAAAAAGATAAGGCTTTATAAACGTCAAATGAACCAAAAAAACAATAGGTGGTTATATATATTTGACAGAAGGGTGAAAATTTTAGATAACTGGACTAGTTATTTTAAGGATAAAGAAATGGTGAACAACAAGATTCTTTGAAATGGTGGTTTGTGCACTTCAAGAAAATTTAAGTTCATGAGCTTATGCAAACATGTCATAAATAGCAACATGAGAATCAAAAAATCTCTGTATTAACAATCATACATCAAAACAATGCCCATCAAACTTACATAAGAAATCGTAGGAGTAAAAAACAGTATGAATATAGTATTTTTGAGTGCATTAAAACAGTTAATAATTATTGAACTAAGTACTAAATATTCCGTTAGACAAACATTCCAAACCATCTATAAATTCGGAGCACCTTGTAAACAGTTCCAAATCCTCCTCGTCCAAGCTTATTGGCTGAATGAAAGTTATCTGTTGCTGATCTTAATTCATTATAGGAGAAATGATTGATATCACGAAGCGAATCCCCTAGCAACATGAAAATGAAGCAACACGAAAAAATTATGAGATGGAAGACAAAATATATTGATGCATGATAAAGAATAAAAAAAAAAGGAAAATAAAAATGATCAATCACACAACATATTCACCGGCTGAAAGTACATTAGAACTTTTTGCAACACAATCAAAGTTTATAACTTCCCTAAATAGAACCTAGATTGAGATACAACTATGTGTACAGAGCACTTATAGAAGACCCAATGAACAACAACTTTTCTTTTATTATTTTTGATAATGAGGAAACTATTAGAGGTGAAGTCAGCAAGGCCCAAATCCCAGGGGAATGAAAATCTGTCTAGCCCTTAATGAAGGTACAAACAAATACCTAAGCAACTTTTGTCCAAATCATAATCAAAATTCTGGACCATCATGTAATATACCTAAGAATGAACATGTAATGTAACAGTAGTAGTACCATGGCACACAAAGGTTGCATATACATTATTATCTTGTACAATTATAATTGGGTAAGATTTTTAAAATAAGCAGCTTGCCAGACAGAATTTCCAAATGCCAAATCAGTCAGACAGCAGATTTTGCAAGCTAACTAACATGTCAAAGTAAAACTTGCAAATTTTTTTTTATCAAAAGCAGCACTGAAGCTGAATCCATACAACTGACGCTGAATCCATAGGTTAGAACTAACAAGCTAAATAACCTCATACTACTTATTTATGCTGAAAAAATATGAACTTATACATATGTTTATCACTCAAAACTGCAGAAAAATTCACATTTTCTGTTAAAGAGAGAGAGAAACGCTACTGCATAAAGTTCTTCCTTAATCAAGAACTAATAAAACAGATAGAATAGAATATGCAGCTATCATAACACACATAATTCATAAAGATGAAAATTTGCAGCAACTTCCATAACAATAGATGAACTTTGTTAAAAACCCAGAAAAATTCTCACCGTCTGTGCCACCATAAGCCCCAGTTGCTTTCTGTTTTGTACCAAAACAGCTACACCTCATATCTGCCACTATATTCCAAATCACATATTATACCTTTCAAAAACAGAACAGAACACCAGTATTCAATTATTAGAGAGACAGAGAGAAGGTCAAATAAGGAAAGGGAGATTCAATGTACTTAAATTCTATTCTAACTCGTAAGATTAAACATTGAATGCCCAGTCAATTCTTATAAACAATTAATTCCACATTAAATTTAAATAATTAAACCCCTCAATTTTCCATTCTGATAAAAAGTCATTAGCCACCCAAATATTAAATTAACAAAAAAAGTAAAAAAAAAAAGAAAGAAATAACGAACTGGTCACACTGAAATATTAATTGCAAATACACAAAAGTTGACTTGCTAAAATTATTTAACAACCACTTACTACAACAATTTCCAGTTATATAGTATAATTAATTATTCGAAACGTGATTATGATTTCCTTTTCTTACATGAACAAATGATTAATACGATGAACAATTAAAAATCGCAAAAAAAAATAGTAATTAAGAATTAATTACCTGGTTTCCGGTACCATAAAGAAGCTGATTAAGAATGCTCAGTCTAGTTTCCGGCAGGCCACTACCGGATTTCCTTCTCTTCTGGTGAATTGCAGAGCTAAGAATTTTGAATTTTCCTTTTTTTTTTTAAAAAAAAGTTTTTTGGTGTTAAATTAAAGAAATATTGATTTATGAATCGCGTACTCGGTGTAGCTAGTCCTGATCCGGCGACGAGTGAGAACGTAGTAATAGTATGCGAGTCGAAAACTCCTGTTCGCATGATTTTTTCTTATGGGAAGTGATTTGAAGAAAGTGACTTGTGGCGTGGAAGACAGATTGCTAATTCAACCAACCCAGAGACTATTTTCCTGGGATTTAAACCACGTTCACATTCTCACTTTGTTTTTACATTGCATCATTGCACTAGAAATGTTTAGTCAAACTAAGTCAGTCAACTCATTCATATAGACTAATCCATTAAAAACAAGACACATTCATTAATGATGTAATAAAAAATTATCATTAATTAATGTGTCATATTTTTATTAATTTAATTTATAAATAAAATAATATACTGAGTTTACCTAATAATTTTTCTAGATTGCACAGTTAGAGATTTTGCTACCTCCATAAGGAAATATCCTTTTCTTTTTGGCCGGTTGTGGGCGAGGTTGGCCAAAAAAAAAAAAAAAAAATTTGTATTTTCTTTCTTTTCTTTTAAATTAATAAGACTTTAATCTAAGATTAAAATATAAATATTGTAAGTTATTTCAAGTTGAATTTCTATTCATACAAAGATTTTGATTTAGCCGTAAAATCAAAACTGAAACTTTGGTTTGAAATTCAACTATAATATATAATACAACACCCAATAGAAACAAGTTAAATTACATAATAATATAATATTCTCTTTGAATTTGATAACTCTCATGTAATAATCTAAATTTTTATTTATTTTAAAATTTTAAATTATTAGTTTTATTTTTTAAAAAAATATATTATTTAATTATACGTACTACTTTGCATTTAAAATTGTTGAATTATTGTAATTTTGAAAGAATTATCTTTATTATTTAAAAAAAAAAAAGAAGAGAAGAAGCTAGATCGGGATGGAGCAGGAGAGAGAGAGAGAGAGAGAGATCGGTGGCGCCGGAAACCCCACCTCCGACGACATCGCCCATACCAGGATGAAGGTCGGCGTCGGGCGACCACCTGAACACTGGCAGCGACGGGATCAGGTGAGAAACGACGGCGCACGCTCGGTTTGAAGCAACTCCGGCGACAGGAAGCTTCCAAGCGACATTCCGGCAGGTTCCAGCGGTCAAATCGAGCAAGGCTGGTACCGATCGACTCCTTTTGAAGAGAGCTTTCTATTGGTATCCACCTCGCCACCTCTTGTTCACCGGAGAGGGAGATCGAAAAATCCATAATTGAACCTTTCGAGTCGTTTTCCGGCGAAACGGCGGAGAGTGGAGGAGAGTGGGTGATGTTTTTGAGTTCTGGCTTCCAAACGAGCAATTTGGTGTGTGTGGCGCTTGCAACCGCCACTGCCATCGGCGGCAGCGGCGCGTTGCCGGCAAGTGGGTCCCACGCACTGCCGGTGACCCCAAAATTTCAGAAAGCTGCATTTCATGTATTTGACGCGATTCCGGAGTTAATTCGCGAGGTTTCAACTCCGGTGAGCCTAAAACATTGTGTTATCGATTTTATATCTGTGTTTTAATTGCCCGAAAAATTGTTATTTTGCATATAATTGTATGTATTCGGGGTTAAATTAATAGTTTGAATGGAATATGAGAATTTACGAATTTATTGGACTTAAATTTAGTGACTTATGAATTATTGGACATTATTTTATGAAAATGTATATTATTATTATAAATGAGATTAATATAAAATTATCGAGTTGAATTTTATATTATAAATAAATTCAATTATTTTTAAATATCATGTCGTTTCTTGAAAATGATATTTGAGGGAATTAAATTAATTTTAAGGTATTTATAAATAAGTTTGATTATGATGGTTGATGAGTTGATTTTGATTAATAAATTGAAATTAGTGTGAGTGAAGAATTGGAGACCCAGGAGGGGTTGATGAGCTGAGTTTGATTATTGTGAGTCATGATGGCAATTTGGAAGTGTTTATTTTATTTGTTTCAGCTGGGTTAAGTCCTAGTTTTAAAGGAGACTCTGCCGAAATATCAGCAGAATCTTTAAAGTTAGTTTGAGTATGTTGTAGTTAAGTGGTCAGTATTCTGATAATATTTCTGTTTTGCAGTATTTGTGTTTCAGGCGTCTCTCCAATTGCGAGATGTCGCGCTTGAGGAGATCTAATTGGAGATCTGTCTAATTTGTGAGTTATATAGCTTAATATAATGTTTCATTCCCTTTTATTTAATTAATGTTTCACTTGCACTCATACATTGATTATATGGATGTTATATATATAAATATGCATTATGAATATGAGCTAAGCATTCAAACGTATGAATGTGATTGTTTTGTTGTGTTTATAATGTTATTAATTGTGAATGCTGGATAGAGTTGAGATGTCATAGGAATCACTAGAAATGTGAATATGATATATGATGGATGAGCTTTGACTGGTGTATGACGGCTTAGGAGCTTGCTCATCGCTCACTGCTGTCAGTCGGGTCGCTGCATGGCTTCAGCCAGGGACAGCTGGTACCCTATGTATTGGATTTTTAAAATAATTTGAGTTGGACACAAAGAGCCAGGATATGGGGGTTGGCTCCCCATATTGAGATTTAGTATGATTCATGTGGACTAATTCATATCCTTGATTGATTATGTGATTGCTTGTTTGGATGACATTATGCATTAGCATTTCCAGCATTCGAATGATATATTATATTAATAACTATATAATTCATTGAGTTGAACGCTCATTCATGTTCACCATTTTTCCCAGGTTG
>CATKHJ010372996.1:0-11129 GCA_949750685.1 Vernicia montana | reverse complement strand
ACAAATATTAAAAATCAATGAAAGTCTATTAATATCTATAAATGTCTATCAATGTCTATAAAAGTTTTTTAAAATAAAGTCTTTAAAAGTCATTCATAATTTTATAAACTCCACATAAGTTATTAAAAATCCATGAACTCTGCAAAAGTCATACACTTAAAAAAAAATCTATAAAAGTTTTAATTGAATACACCCTCCTTATTTCATTTATTGTATTTCTAATTCTATTATAAATAGATTGTAATCCATATACAAAATACTATTATCTCAATTTCTCTTCTTTTATATTTCTGTAACATGGTATCAGAGCATCTGCTTTTTTTTTTTTTTTCCTTGTCTCGGGCTTCTGATTTTCTGGCTTTGAAACTATGTTAAAAAAAATTATGAGCAAAATGATCAATTTTTCTTCCGCAAATTATTATTTATCATTTTTCTCATCAATGCTTTTGTTTTGTAAAGCCACCTTATCATTGAAAATAATGCTATTCAACCTCCCTTTTATACCATATTTCATTTTTGGCCACTTTCTTATTGCAACCTTACCTAGCTTTATATTTTAATTTTCTTCTATCAGTCTCTCATTCTTGGCTTCTTTCTTTATTTTGGAATTTTTTTTTCTTAATTTGACCCAATTTATAATCACACATCCGCTACTCCAACTACCATCACCAATTAACTTTTTATTTACTACATATATTCCATAATTTTTTTTTTCTTTTGGCCATTTTGAGAGATCACTTTCACGTCTCACAATAGTATCATTTTTCATTTAATATCATGGTACTCGTGCCCCTTATCTTGTCATTTTGTTAGCATCTTGCTTATGCATTTGATTCAAAGTGGTTCATGGGGATTTTGAATAACACAGTGTCATTTCTCATTTGATTCGATGGCACTCGTACCCCTTATCTTGTCATTTTGTTAGCACCTTACTTAAGCGTTTGATTCAATGTATTTCTTAGGAATTTTGGACGTCCTACTCTCACTTTTTGGGGTTATGTTGACTTGATGACCTGATTTTAACTCCACAATCAATTTCAGGAGAGTGTTCACATGTAAATATTTTGCATTTGGAGAAATTTAGCCAACATCATAATTCAAGATCGTTGGATTTTTCATGAAACTGTCATTATATCAATATTTGTCAAAATAATCATTTCTCTTTGTTCCATGCTCATCTTGAGGGGGAGTATTAGAGAATCTCATGCCTTTATTAATGGAGATCTTTATGAAAAAGTTTATATGCAGCTTCTACTTAGTTGTGTAATCCTGATATGTGCTCTTATCAATCTCTTCTCAAGTTCAACCTACAAATATTTTTACTAAAACTCACTCTCCTCTTTACTTTCGAGCTCTAGCTCTAATTGGCAAACTCCATATGACTGTTACATTGCCATATTGAGTTGATGTTAGCATAATTAGCTTCTTGATTTTAGGTATACATATTTCTAATTAGTTATTAATATATTTTCCTTTATTGATAATCAAGGTCATCGACCTTAGTTCATTTGTTGTATTTCAGCTTTATTATAAATAGATTGTCAGAAATTCTATTCTCTCTTTTTCTCTTCTTGGCATTTCATTAATCATTGTATATATACTCTTATGGACAAATTGTTTAGTATGAATATACTACAGATACTTTACTTTCTTCTACCTCTAATTGCTCTCTCTCTTTGATATCCTTGAAGCTTGCATTTTGGTTGCAATGGCAACTAGGCTTTACTGAATTTACATGGTATCAGAGCGTTTTTGCTTGATTGTTTTACGAAATTGTTCAATTGATACATAATTGATTTTGGTTCTCTCATCAATTGTTGGAATGGAGATGGAAACACAAGGAAATCGTGAAGATCAGGGACTGCAAAGAACTCGAGGAGCTAGAGATCGAAACAACGGTGATCCATTGGTTCTCCAAAACTCATATCATCCCATAATGGTACTGGTAAGTGCTCTTTTGATTGGCGACAATTTCTTACCATGGAGTAGGTCAATGAAAATAGCTTTAGGAGCAGATGTGAAATTAGGGTTCATCAATGGCAAATGTGCCATGCCTGATGAGGAGTCAGATGACTTCGAGCAGTGGCAAAGAGTTGACTGCATGGTCACCTTTTGGATTCTGAATTTCGTTTCAAAGGAATTAGATGAAGCATTTATATATGCTAGTAGTGCTAAGGATCTGTGGGATGAATTTGAAGCTAGGTTTGGGGAGAGCAATGGTCATTTAATGTACCAAATACATAGAGAAATTAGCTCAATTTCTCAAGGAAGTATGTCAATAGATGTGTATTTTACCAAGCTTAAGAAACTGTGGGATGAGTTGACTTGTTTAGTTCCTATTCCAGTTTGTAATTGAGGAGTTGCTAGGGGTATTAATGAGATTATTTCTTCGAATAAACTGATGCAATTTTTAATGGGGCTTAGTGACGGTTATGATCATGTTAGGAATCAGATATTACTTATGGATCCCTTGCCTAGTGTCAACAAGGCTTATTCTATGGTTCTAACGGTTGAGAAACAGAGAGAGGTGCATAGCTTTATTATTGATACATCTGAAGCTAGTACTATGATGGTTAGGAACCAAGATAGTAGGAGAGAGTTCAATAGAGGGCCAAAAGTCAGGATACTAGAATAAAAGGGAGAATGGGAGAGATTATGTTAAGAAAAGAGACAGGTTTTGTGATTACTGCAATGTATCAGGGCTTGTTAGAGAAATATGCTTTAAGATTCATGGGTATCCTGCTTGGTATAGGAATTAGAAAGGATATGGAGACAGCAGGAAGGTCAGAATAACTACCTCACAATTTAAGGCTGCAACTCAAGTGAGTGACATACCTTTTGAAGAAGCATCAGTGATGCAGGAACCAACCAAACAAGATGAATGGTCTATTGCCATAACAAATGCAATATAGAAGGAAGTTCAAAGGTACTTGAAATGCGAAGGTGTGAATGAAGGACGCTTTATTAATTACACAAGCTATACAGGTACAATTTATTCATTTTCTCTTAATTGCTTTGATTGTAGTTTTGAAAAGGTATGGACAGTAGACTCATGAGCAACAAATCATATGTGTTTTGACTTTCAATTACTTGAAAAACCTTTTAAACCTACAAAATATACTTTTGTCAACCTACTTGATAGAACTACAAAACAAGTCCAACATTTTGGAATAGTCACATTACAATCCAAAATCATCTTGATTAAAGTCTTACATGTCTATGATTTTACCTTCAATTTGCTGTTAGTCAATAAATTGACCAAAAACATGAACATTAGAGTCATATTTTACAAAACACACTGTGCTTTTTTCAGGACCTACTGACTGAAGAGGTGATGGCAGTTGGAAAAGTGTATGGTGGTCTTTACATCTTAGATCAAAACAATTTCTCTGTAAATACCATTTTGGAGTTCCAATTCGTAGTCTTTGCTTGTAATTTTGTTAGAGCAGAACCACCATTTCTTTGTGCAGTTACCATTGATAATAATGAAACTCAAATTCTTCCATATAGTCTCATACACAGTAGATTAGTACATGCATCAACAAATAAGATTGCACATCTACCTATTAATGTTAACATGAATGATATGCCTAAAGAAACCTGTGAAATATGCCTTATGTCTAAGCAACACAGGCTTCCCTTTGCCAAGAGTGAGATTCACTCTTTACATGCTTTTGAGTTACTCTATATAGATTTGTGAGGACCCTATAAAATACCTACCTACTCATGAGCTCATTATGTCCTCACCATAGTTGATGACTTTACTAGGTTCACTTGGACCTTTTTATTGAAAACCAAGACTCAGACTTCTATATTTCTTAGATAGTACCTTCTCATGATACAAAACCAATTTAGTCAAAGTGTCAAACAAGTAAGAAGTGATAATGGGACTAAATTCATTAGTTCAGAATGTTAGAATCTCTTTAGTGACCTAGGGATTATCCATCAGAAAATTTTTCCTTACACACTCTAACAAAATGGGGGTGGTTGAAAGGAAGCATAGACATCTCCTACAAATTGCTAAAGCTTTGACGTTTTAATCTGGTTTGCCAAAAAGATTTTGGGGAGACTCTATATTAGTAGCAACCCACATTATTAATGAACTGCCTACACCTGTCCTAAATTGGAAAACTCCTTTTAAGGTATTATACAACAGAACCCCATATTACAGTAGCCTCAGAACATTTGGCTGCCTTTACTTTGAAACAAATACCAAACAAACAAAAATTTGAAACTAGAGCCTTTAAATGTGTTCTTCTTGGATATGCATCTGGTAAGAAAGCCTACAAATTGTATGATCTTTATTCCAATACCATTTGCATCTCAAGGGATGTTGTTTTTCATGAAACTATCTTTCCATTTAAACCTACTTCCAATCAAATACACTTAGAACCATTATCTGAAGATCTAGTTCCAATTATACAAAATGTTCAAGAAATACATGATATAGTTGAATATCACAACAATGCTCCAAATTCAACTATTCAAACACCATGTAATTCACCTATTCAACCTGAGATTCTTGAGATTGATATGGTTGCACCTGAGAATACCACTGAAATTTAGCCTATTGAAACCATCCACAACTCACAAGTATTACCTACTCAGACTTCCAATGCTCAAGTAGATACTCTAGTGCCCAACTCAACACCTACTGTAACCCATAGGCAAATCAATAGGATTAGAACTAAACCAAGATGGTTAAATGATTTTGTATCTGTTGTTCATACTACCATGGTTCCAACTGCAGCATCTACTTCCACCAAAACTAATAAATCCCATACACTTTATCCCTTGCAAATATATCCTTCAAATCTTGCTAATGCCCTTGATTCATCACTTATGAATTTTGTGACTAATGTTTCTAATATTCAAGAACCTACTAATTACAATCAAGCAAAACAAGATCTAAAGTGGGTTAAGGCCATGAATTAAGAAATTCAGGCTTTGAAAACTAACAAAACCTAGGAATTAACTGAATTACCTGCTGGCAAGAAGCCCATTGGTTCCAAATGGGTCTATAAAATCAAATTTAATCCTAATGGGACAGTAGAAAGGTATAAAGCCAGACTTGTGGCTAAGGGATATAATCAAGCACCTAGTTTAGACTATATAGATAGCTTCTCATTAGTAGCAAAGTTAGTTACTGTGAGGATATTTCTTGTTGTTACTTCTGCAAAAGGTTGGCCTATCAATTAGTTAGATATTAATAATGCTTTTCTGCATGGTTTCATTGATGAGGAGTTATACATGCTGCCACTCGATGGATATCAGGTTTCAAACAAATCTTTTGTTTATAAATTAACCAAGTCACTATATGGCTTTAAACAGGCCTAGGAAATGAAACATTGAATTCACCACCAAATTGAGACAATTTGGCTTGATTCAATCCCATAATGATCATTGCCTCTTCACCAAACACACTTCACAGTCCTTTCTTGCATTGATGATCTATGTGGATGATGTATTGATTATTGGGAATGACATTCAAGAAATTTTGCACGTTAAGAAGTATTTGGACACTACATTCACTATCAAAGATCTTGGTCTTGCCAAATACTTCTTTGGGCTTGAGATTGCAAGAACTGAAACTGGGATGTATGTTAATCAATGGAAATATATCCTTGACATCCTTCAAGACAACTGGTTTAACAACAGCCAAACCAGTCACAACACCTTTTCCAGCACATTTGAAACTGACATATGACAACAGTCAGCCATTTGAACATCCATACCAGTATAGAAGACTCATAGGCAGGCTCTTGTATCTAAATCTCACAAGACTTAACATTACCTATGCTACCCAACAATTAAGTCAGTTCATGAGTGCTCCTACAACCTCTCACTGGCAAGTAGCTATTCATCTTGTCAAATACCTCAAAAGTTGTCCCTCCAATGGTCTATTCTTTCCATCTACTTTGATTTCCAGCTCACTGCATACTGTGATGCAGATTGGGCAGCCTGCTCAATGACAAGACAAGATATTGTTTGTTCCTTGGTTCTTCACTTATTTCTTGGAAAACCAAGAAACAAACCATTGTATCTAGGTCTTCAGCAGAAGCATGGTTGCTACTGTTTGTGAACTTCAATATGTATCTTATCTGCTGCAGGACTTCAACATTCCCTTAGTGACTCCAATTCCACTTCACTGTGATAATTAGGCTGTTCTCCATATCACAGCCAATCTAATGTTCCATGAAAAGACAAAACACTTAGAAATTGACTGCCACATTGTCAGAAACAAGTACAAAGAAGGGTTCATCAAGCCTATCTATCTTCCTTCTAAACAATAGCTTGCAGTCTTGTTCTCCAAATCCCTATCTGTCAAGGCATTTCAATTACTATTGTCCAAGACGAGCATGTTTCTTGCTAACCAGGCTCCATCTTTTTTTTTTTTTTGTTGGGGGGGGGTGGGGTGGGAAGGTGGAGAGAGAATGTAGATGTAAAGATAATTAATTATCTTGTAAATATGTAGTTAGGTTGTAAATTGTAAATATGTGGTAGTAGTTTGTTAGTTAGTTAGTGCACGTTATTGTTGAGCTGGCATTTCATTAATCATTGTATATATACTTTTATGTATAAATTGTTTAGTATGAATATACTAATATTTGCTTTGAATTTGTTTAGAGCGTGCCACGTGTTTAGGTACACGAACCAACGTAAATTACACCTAACTTCTATCAGAAAATTGTAGATTCTCAGCTCTCTTTTATAGTTAATGCTGAAATTCTATTAGCACCAAAGTTGAAAGTAATTGAACTTGTAAATTGAATGAGTTTGGAAAGTAAATTAAATGTGCTTGAAAAGGAAATAAATTGAAAGTTTAAACTAAATGAAACTGAATTGCATTGCATTAAATGGAAAAGTGTTGCATTTAATGTATTGAAAGTTTGGAAATTGGAAATGTTGCAGAAAAATGTAAAAATTGCAGGAAAGGTATTGAAATTGGACTTGGAATTGAAATTGTAAATTGAATTGGAATTTTGTTGATTTGTTGTTTTGGTTGATTGATTGTTGATTCCCTTTCTCTTCTTTAACTCTTGCTTTTATACTTGACTTGAAGTAACTGCCATGTTCAATGTTGTGTCACTTCTCCACCTTGGAGCTCCACTTCTTTGGTTAGTGATAGAATGTCATATATTAAGGAACGTGGCTTTTAACTGTTTGTAAGTTTCAATACTTAACTCCAATCATGTGCCATATTCTTGTTCCACTAACTTTGAACCTACTCAATTAATTAATTTATAATCCAAATTAATTAATTTGGACTGGACTTTTACTTGGGCTTCAATGGATTTGGACCGAAAAATATCTGGTGCAAACAATGTCTCCCTTATATTTATAAGCTAGCCCAAAGATCAGGTTATAAATATAAATTTTTGCCCCAACTCATGGCGTCCATCATTTTTTAATACCCAACTTGAAAAAAAAAAAAAAATGGGATTTTTACAGAAATGTCTAAAAAAAATCTTAATATTATATTTTAACGCTTTGATTAATTTTCTTATAAAAATACGCTCTTTGACTATTTTTTAACAAAATTATGTTTTCTAGCAACATTTTTTACATTTTTATGATTTTCAGTGAAATGGTATATATTGGATTTATTTTGAGTATACTCGTAGTATATTTTAAGTTTATGTTGGGTTTATGTTTAACATATATATGCTAAATTTTTAGTCTTCGTTTTTAAAATTAATATTCTAATTCAAAATGATATTTATTCAATATATTTGGTATATATTTAATATATTTTAGTAAAATTTGAAAAAATTAAGTTGTTGATTAATTCATTATTTTAAAATTTGTAAAAAAATATTGAATTAAAAATGATTATAATAATAACAAATAATACACTCTTGATATATTATGAATATACAAAATCAACTAAACATATACATCAAATCAACTAAATATATAAATAAAATAAACCAAACATATGCTCAAAATAATAATAAAAAAAAAAGTTTCTATAAAAATTTCAATTATTATTGATAAAGTACTAATGCTACGTTTTGAAAAAAAAAACAAAAATATTAATTTCACGTGATATCATGAGAGTCATAAAATTTTATCTCACAACAAAAAATCTAATAATAATTATAGTTAAAGTTTTATTAAATTGTTTTTGTTTTTTCCTTATTTACACTTTCTGCCATCTTCTTCCCTCGTAAACCCAAGTTTTTCCATTTACTCTTTTTGCAAAAAATTACTTTTTCAAACTCATTAATCTTGCTCCATCTAATACCACTAACACTCATTTAATCTCCATTAAAACCAACCTAAAACCTACTACCACTGAAAAACAAGCCTCACCAAGAATTATTCGTCAATCAACTGCCGTTTCAAGCCTCACCAACTCTTTACTGGCGCAAAACCCAGCTACTGACGCTGCTTTGTACTTCCAAAGTCACTACTTGATTTGGAGCCTCCTCGACTGAGGATAGTCTTTGGGCTAAAAAAAAAGGGAAAAAAAATGTTTACAAATGTTTAGCTTTAAAAAAGCGAAAAGTTGATGAACATAATAAAAAAAAAAAAATTTAAAAAGCGTAAAACAATAAAAATAATTTAACAAAAATGTTAAAACAAAAAAGGAAGCGTTAAAATGATTTTTTTTTTAAAATATAAGTACGCGCTGTAATTTCCTAAAAAAAAAAAACACTTAGTTTTTATCTTCAAAATCCAATCCAAAAAATAACTTTAAAGCCCAAAAACTAAAACATTTAAAAGTCATTTTTCTTTTCTTTTTGCTTGTGATTTTTTTTTTTTTACTCAAAACCCAAACTCCAACAACCATAATTCAAAAAGTCACCTCCTTTTCTCTCTCGCCAACACAATCCTTTCAACAATTCAAAATTTGAATTTACCCAAGAAATTAATATATTAATTCAAAAATCATTTACTATTTTAATTCAAAAAACCCAAGTTTCCACAGCCATAATTTACCAACCCAAAGCTAAAAACTCTAAATCCTTTCATGCCCAACTCCTTAAGTCTACTATGCTCGAATTATAGACCCAAATTCTTACTCAGTTCAAAAACAAATAGCTAATAATAGTGAGAACAAAAAGCCACAAAGAAGAAGAGCCCAGTTTTAGCTCACATGCAAGACTCCCAATATTTTTCTCAATAAAAGTTTTAGACTACCAACTTTTATATCTCCAATCATCCCAATTTTTATTTTTCAACCATTTAAAATTCCCACTTCATTTACCCAACAAAAATCCATTCATCAATTCAAATTTTGAAAATCTTTCATCTGGTGCACCAGCTTATAATTTATCACAAAACCCAATAAGTAACTCCTCCTTAAGTAATTTTTATTTTCCAAAGCTCAAACCCAAGAGCTCACAACTCCTCTCCTACTCATCCATTGTCGTCATTCACACAACTGCTGAACCCATCGCCGTCGACACTAGCAATGATCATAGAAGCTTCTGTCGTTTGTGATTTTAGGAGCTCAACCATCTCCTTGCCTTGCCCAGCGACTTCATCTTCACAAAACCAATCAAGTTCAACAATGAACAACGAAGAACCTGAGTTTGCGGCGAGGAACGCCAGCAAGCCCGCGGTTCTCCACTCTTCCATTAACCAAAAGTCCGAAACTCTTTCCAACAAATCTTTGTGAGAAAGAAATACAGAGGTAAGAACAAAAAAAAAAAATTATTCATAAATTTTATTATTCTCTAAAATTCCAAATGGGTATAGTTTTTTTTTTCTTGAATATTTTTTGATGGAATTGATGAAAATTTTGGGTAATATTTCATTTCTTGAGTTGAAGAATGATTTTTGGTTTGGAATTTCAAAGACAAATCGGTGATTTTGGCATTTGGTTGTTGGGTGAAATTCTTGATTTTCTATGTTTGAAGAAAGAATCACTTTGATTTACCGTTTGCTTTAAAATTGAAGAATGCTTATGGGTATTAAGGCTAGAACGAAAGTTTCATCTTCTTTTAACTGCAATACTAGATAACAATAGAGTTTTACAATTTTTGACTTGGGCATTGATTTTTTAGGGTTTTTCTAGTAATGTTTATTCTGAACTTTGGTAAAATTTGGATGGAATTGATGAAAATAAATTAATATTATTGATGATTAAAACATAATTTTTTATTTTCCTTGGATTTCCTTAATTTTTGAACTGGATAATTGGAATTGGTGTTGATTTTTGGGATTTTTGTGATGATATTTATTTTGAACTTTGTGAATTTTAATGGGAATTTAAATAGAATTAATGAGGTTGGCTTGAACTTGATTTTTGCGTAGTAAGATTTGAGTGGTAAAATACATCTAAGGTCACTAAAATTTAGACTGTTTTCTAATTGTGAACCCTGAATTTTGCACCGTCTGAATCCTCGGACATGCGATTAAGTCTTGAAAACTGAAACGGGCAAGAAAGGGTCGAAAAATCCGACGAACAGGCCCGTCTAACCTGGAGGACCGCACAGCCCTATGCGGAACCGCACAGGCCCTGTGCGGTCCCAAAAATGGGCTGTGTGGTCCCCTTCTTTTGTGTAGTCCATCTTCTCCTGTGCGGTCCAGAATGCTCTGTGTACGGCTCCAGAATGCCTGTGTGCAGTTTCGGGATTCAGAACTCTAAATCCCACATCGAAAAAAATACAAAAACTCACCTAGCTTCTATTCCTATATAAACCAGCCCTCCCAACTCACTTCTACACAACTGAACACTAAAAAGCTAGCTAAATCAAGCTTAATTGGTTAAAAGCTAGCCCTTTTTTTAAAGGCTTGGTTCGAAAGAGCTGCCTTTTAGTTCAAAGCTTTGTTCTTGTTAGGTGATCTGTGGGTTCTCTCAAGCCAGTTCGAGGGAGTCCTAAGAGCCGTCCGAGTAGCCATTAGGAGGCTTTGGTTCCGCCGAGTCAAGTCAATGTGGAATTGCGATCCGGTCGCCCGCTTCGTCCATACGTCCCGAAGCATCTTCATCAAAAGGTATTTATTTTTTTCCTTTTTCATTTATTTATTTATTTGTTTTGAAGTCTGTTTTGCTTTCTTTGCTTGCTTTTGTTTGCTTTTAGTTTTTCTTTTAGTTTCTTTTATTAGTTTTCTTTTAGCTTAGTCTCTTTTATTGTTTTGTTGTTATTGCTTTATTTCCCTTTGCATGTTCCCCTTTT
>CATKHJ010372933.1:0-28979 GCA_949750685.1 Vernicia montana | reverse complement strand
TTTTCATACATGTATAGTACAAACGTGAATAATATTTGTTATATTGGATTTTATATTTTATTTATTAAATTTTCATTTAAAATACATTTTTTCTACATAAAATGCCATTTTATTTAAATATTATTATGTAAATTAAATTTTAAAAAAAATATTAATAAAATGTGTTAAAAATATTTAGCGACGGATTAGAAACGACTTAGCGACGGAAATAAATTATTGTTAAATTTAGCAACAGTTTAGCGACGGTAGCAACGGATTAGCGACGGAAAAAAATCAGTCGCTAATTTTAGCGACAAATTTTTCCATTACAAATAACATCGCTAAATTTAGCGACGGACTTATGATTGCTAATCCGTCGCTGATTTTAACGACGGATTTATTCCATCGTTATTTTTTTTGCGAGGAGCATTTTAGCGACGGATTATTGCCGTCGCTGATCCGTCACAAATTTCATTTAGTAATGGAATTTTTTAGTTTAGCGACGGATTAATCCGTCACTAATCCGGTAGATTCTAGTAGTGTTTAGTGTAGATAAAATTCTAAAATTTTTAATAATATTATATAAATATTTTTTTATGTTTAAAAAATATTCCATAAGATATATACCTAAAATTAAAATATCATATATAAGTATTAACTAATTTTATATATATTAATATATATAAAACATATAATTATTAGGATAAAATATTTAAAACCACACATGATATAAATAATGGAATAATTATAGAAACAGACAAACTACAAAAACTAATATTCCTGCAAAGAAGGGCTTATAAACAGTTTCTATCTTTAATATTTTTGTTTTTTATCGTTTTGAAAATTCATTAATATTATGCTCAAAAAAGAAAATTCATTAATATTCATTGCATATAATTTGGTGTGTGCGTGCGTGTGAATATCAATACTAAAAAATTGATGAATCTTTAAAAATAGATTGTTCAAATAAATTGAAAAAATCACTTTTGTTAATTTTTCTTTTTTAAGCAATTTGTTTTTCTCTTTTAGGATATCATCAAATAACAAAAACAAATATGTTTTTGTTTTGATATATATATATATATATATATATATTCACAATTGGAAAAGAAAAACGGAAAAAAAAAATTAACAATTATTCCAAAGGTTTCACATAGTTTTTTTTTTTTTAAAGCATGAAAGTACATTAATAAGGAAAATTTGAGGTACACCGAAAGTCTACTGCAGAAAATGGCCTTTCATATATATATATATATATAAGCAAGAAAATTTATTGAGAAAAATTGAAGGGTATATATTACACCCATAGCAGACGTATCTGCAGAATCAAAAACAACCAACAGCAGATTCACTAATCAAAATCAACAATAGAAATCTGTCAATTTTTTTAATTCTTCAAGAAAGAAATCTCTTCTCCAATACATAAGATAAGGCCTCCAATAGAACTCAACTTTATTTGCTATAAATGAGTTTCATGAAATTTATTTAAAAATTCACCATTTCATGATGGGTATAAATAAAAATTCATTCAGAATTACATAATTTTAGTTCTTTGCAATTAATTATACTTGAATCAAATTTTATCAAAATTGATCGAATTTGTAAGTGAATTATAAATATATATATAATTGCAAATTAGATTACATCTAATTAGTCTCCTCACCTCTATCCTTTTAAGGGTGAAAGAGATATTAAGTTCAAGTTTTTCATTCATTATTGTGATAGGATTTTTTATCAATATGGTGAAGAGAAGCCTACTCCTTATTGTGCAATCATCATACTATTTCAGTGCGTTTAGCCTCATCAATTAAAAAAAAAAAAAAAAAAAAAAATTGGTATGTAGACTGTCACAAAGGGATTTCCCAATCTCACCAATAAAAACTTGAAATTTTCATCAAATTCTAATTCTAATTTGAATGAGAGAAGTTTATAAGAAAGGAGTAAGTACTATTTCTATTATATGCTGCATCAATTTAAATCTCCATGTATACAATTATCACCTACATTTATGAAAAATAAAACTCCACCTAATTGTGAGTAAGGGTCCACTATTTTTTAATACACCGAGTATCTCTAATAATAGTAGACTTGTTGTACTACTATATGTTAGTGTTTTTATTTTTTTTTTAATTCTCGACTTCATTTATTACTATGAGAAAGACAACTTTTTTTTTTTTTTTTTGCCAAACCCAGAAAGACACTTAATAACTACTAAGTTACCACATAAAATTGGAGAACTTAAATTAGCATATTAAATATTATGATTGAGCACGGGACTCGGAAATATCGAATCGTACTAAAAATTTAAATGGAAAATATTCAAAACCGAAAAATATTTATTGACTGTTTGATTTTCTATGAATTAAACCATCTCGATTTTTTTTTTTGTACGGTTTTAGAAATTAATAATTATTCATACCAAAAACTATACCAAATTGTCTTGAACCGAAGAACTGAAACTACAATCAATTTAAAGAATCCTTTTATATATATACACACACACACACATATTTTGATATTGAATTAGCAACACTTTTAAAGAAATTCAATAATGTGTAAGTCAAATTTAATTTTTATTTATTATAAAATTTCATTTTCAAATTAGTAGTTGCAATATATATATATATATACATACACTTTGATATTGAATTAATAATACATTTAAAAAAATTTAATAATGTATAAGTAAAATTTAATTTTTATTAATTATAAATTTTCATTTTCAAATTAGTAGCTGCAATATATAAAATTTATAATTAATAAAAATGAAAATTTATAATTAATTGATATTAAATTAAATATATATTTTTAATTATTTAAAAATAGAAAATCTCTGAATCTCCATTTTGTCCCGTTCCATACCGAACCATCTCATTTGACTCGAATATCCATCCCAAACCGTCTTAAAAAATGGGGACAGTTCAATATGGAGATTTTTCTTTCATGGTTGGGTTTCATAAATCTCATTTTAAAAATTTCTTAAGTTTGATTCGGTTCCGGAGATTTGAAAATCTCCGGATTCTTTCGAATCGTGCTCAGCCCTATTAAATATAAATTCATTTAGGTGTTTATTAATTTGAAATGATTGAATATTTGAATTTGTGTTTCAAAATATAAATTAAATTACAAAAAGCCAATCTATGGTCTCAAATTCAAAACCATTCATAAATAAAGACTTTTTCTTAATTTATTATAAAGAGAGGTTTGAAACCTCACATACATATGTATATATTACAGCAACACTCATAGGATACCATTGGTTATACCAGCAGAGATTATTTATATATATATATATATAGAGAGAGAGAGAGAGAGAGAGGGGTCTTGTAGACTGCTGATACCTTAATACATTACCAAGTTCTAATTAATTAGGAGCTACCAATGTTGGCAAATTTGAAAGTTCCATCATTTGTTTGGCCGGAGCTATTATTTCCATTGCCTGTATTGGTGTGGCCACCGCTGTTATAGTAGGAATACGGAGGGTACGGATAACCAGGACCTGGCTGTGAAGGATAGCCATAATAAGGTGAATGTGGTGGAGGAGAAGGTGGAGCAGGGGGATACCCTCCATACCCTCTTGGTCCAGGAGGTGGAGGAGGACCATAGCAGTTGGGATTGGATTGCGGTGGCTGCGGAGGACAGTACCCCTGATAAGGAGGAGAATAGCAGTATTGGGGTGGGGATAAACATTTGTTAGTAGTAGTTTTCTTAGGAGATTTGGGTCGATCTTCAGGATGAGTATCAGTAACCCAATTGAGAACACCACGAGCAACGCCATGTATTGCTCCATCAATTGGCGCTAAAGGAAAAGTCACAACATCAGCAATCCTATGCAGTTTATCTATCTTTTGCTCGAAATGGTCTCTCACCTGATCTTTCACTCGAACTGCCATAGTTAGCTGGTTAATTGGAGGCCTAGAATAATTAATTAATATCTATATCTTTTGCTATGCTGCATACAAATGAAAACCACAAATCCTTTTATAGAGGTTGCAGGAGAATCTATGAGGAGTATTTAATTATTAGTTTAATTTTTGCTTCAGACCGAAGCTACTTTCATCAGGAATTTCAAATGTCATATTTATCATCGTCATCATCATCTTGGACGGTTTATATATATATACACACACGTGCACATTGTGAAATTAATTCTATATTGAAACATTATGTTATATAAGAATATATATATACAGGGAGCATAGATCTAATATAAACTAATTAGTTTTATGTAATTTCATCACAAATTTAATTCGAAGATCATATTATAAAAAATTTTTTTTTAATAATTTCAAACTCGAGATATTTCAATTTCTGGAGACGATTCCAGTATTTACTAAATCAGAGGCTCATTGTTTCACACTTTATTCCTATATATTGAGGAGAAATGGAATAATTATAGTAAAGAAAAAAAAAATACAGATTCCTGCAGGGAAGGGCTAACAAAAAGGGTTTTTTTTTTTTTTTTAATATATAGGGCACCAGTCCTAGCGCAAGAGAAAACTAAAGATTAGAAATCTTATCATGGCTAATTCCACAATAATCACCCCAAAACAATAATGAAATACCCCTTGAAGGATTATCAAAATACCAACTGCTCATTATTAATTCCTAAAAGCAGCATAACCTCTAAACGTACTGTATTTCTTTTTCCTTTTTTTCCACTATATTGATTATTTGAATGAATTTGAAAATTCATTAATACTCCTCATATATGTTTCGTGGATATAATAGTAGAGAAGCCGGAATAAAATGACAATATTATTAGAGCTCATTGGATATAGGCTTACTGATAAAATAAAACTTAAATTTTGCCTCTTTTCTCAATTCTATCTCCAACTTTATTTTTTATCAATTAAATGATTATATTATGTAAAATAATTCAATATTATCACACAAGAAGTTGTCCCTTTTTGTGACATTATGACCTTATATTTATCCTAAGTGTAGGTTATAATGATTGATTGATACATTTCCCTTTTAGTACTATGATGATTATCACGACAATAATTACCTATCGTCCATTTCCATCAAGTGCATCATCTCTACAACTTTTTAGTATACATGTGAATTTGTAGAATGAAAACATTATATTTAGATTTTTCTTTTACAAATGCACAGTAAAAAAAAGTTTGAAAGATAAACTATGATTACTTGATAGCCTCTTTTCTTGTGCCTCCACATCTTCTTACACTCACATCAAGAAATCTTTACTAAGACCAACCTATTGCTTCCCACTCTTTTAATCATTTTTTTTTCCCTTTTGTTTCGTGTTTTGGCTAGATGGGTATAGAAAATAGTTCAAAATTAAAATTATTTTTATTTAATTTGTTATATATAGGTATGTCGTGGGTAGTGGTCTGAATTTGAAGTTCACAAATGAAATAGATCTAGAGCTAAGGAAGTGCAAAAATGATTGGAAGAAATGACAGTGCTCAAATAAGAAACCGATATGAAAAAAGTTAGAGTTTCATATTTTAAAACATTATTTATATTGATTGTGTTATTTGATGTGGCTTATTTTTAATTAGTGTATTACAATTAACCCAGCTACATATAAGATAAATATCAGGTTGCAAAAGGAATTCAACTTATTGTGTGTTTAATATTGTACTATTTTAAATAGTTTGATCATTTAATTGATAAAAATTAAAATTGGGGATAGAATTGAAAAAATGAGCAAAGTTTAGGTTTTATTTTATCATTAGACCTTGGATAAATGAATTCTGAGTTTGGTTTTTTTTTTTTTTTTTTCAATACTAAAAAATTGATAAATCTTAGAAACTGGATTCTTCAAATAAATGAAAAAATCATTTTTGTTGGCAATTTTTTTTTCTCTTTTAAGATGTCAAATTTGATTTCTTTCACTATTAGAAAAGAAAAATAAGAAATAACAATTATACCAAAGCTTTCATTATTAATAAGAGTGATGGTAAAAGACTGAGAATGAGGAGATTATTCTGTAAATTTATTAAGACTTGTTTGGTTCAACAAGTATGATTTCTTATTTTAAGAAATTAATTTTAAAAAATTTAGAAAATCAAAATTTACTAACCAATTTTAAACTCGTCATTGACGATCCAAGCAAGAAACTCCCTCTCTTCTTATCGCTTATAATCATTCTTTGTCATTAATTTTTTTCTGAAAATCGGGAGGAATTAATTAATTAAAACTTCAATTAAGTTGTTGGATATATAGAATTGATACCATGGCAATATGAAAGAATATGGACTATAAATTGATGAAATATTTGGTATTTGTGCTCATGAACTATTTCGTGATGATGGTTTGTAAGGAGGAAATTCACTCGTCAACTGAGTTAAATCTTCTTGAATTAATTATACCAACTAGTTATGAAACCAGAAAAATAAATAATAAGAAAGAAAAAAACCAAGTTAAATACTTAAAATATTTGTAGTATTATTGGTTTGAACTATGAAACCTCATAGTACATCAAGTAATTAATTATTATTTGATGATATTACAGCAGATTTTATTATTTATAGCTAGCCTTCTTGAACTGCTGCTGTCACACCTTTAATTCTTGATCATTGGTAATAATTCTCAGTTTAGGAGCTACCGATGTTGCCAAATTTGATAGTTCCGGGTCCATTTGTTTGGCCGGAACTGTTATTGTTATTACCGGTATCTTTGTGGCTACCACTGTTGTAGTAGGCATAAGGATAGGGATAGCCATAACCAGGATAGTAATAAGACTGTTGTGGAGGATAACAATAATAATTTCCATAGTAAGGAGCAGGAGCAGAAGCAGAAACAGGAGCCGATTGGGTTTGAGGAGGATACCCATAATTTCCATAATAATTTGGAGCAGCTGGCTGTTGATCTTGGCTACTAGTCATATCTTTGATCAACTCTTTTCTTTTCCTTTTCTTGTTTTTTTGTTATGTAAATCTAATGAGAAACTATTCTATATATCCTTATATGGATGTAGGAAAGAGAATATATTATTTGCTTTATATTAAAGCTATAACTTTATCCGTGTAGTTTGATTGATCTTCTCATTCTCTTTACAGTCTATTTGGATGGAAAGTAATTAATGAAAGGGTGAGAAGAGAAAATGAAGGGAAATGAATGGAAAATGTAAATATTAATCTTCCTCTTGTTTGGAAAAAGATTGAAGAAGGAAATGTAATTAATGAAAGGGTAAGTATTAAAAGTACAAAAATAATTTTCTCTACAAGCAAGGATAATTTTAAATAAGAATAAATTGGTAAAATTTTTAACTTACCTTCCTCTGCACCCTAAATTGGGGTGTAGGAAAAATAGAAGTTTGAGGGGTAAGGGAGGGTAAGTCTTACATTTCCTTACTCCTCTATTTTTTTTTAACCTTTATTCCTAAACAAGGATAATCTTGTACCCTTTCATTAATTACTCTCAATTCTCCTCCTCTCCCTTCCATTCAAACAGGATGTTAAGGGTGTGAAAAGTGAAAAGTTTAAAGTTTGAGTCTCTCAAACTACAAATAAAAAAAAGAATTACCTATATTATATAGCCTATAAATATTATTTTCAACTCATTGGATCTCTAAAAAAAAACTATCTAAAAGGTGACAAATTTTGATGCATTTGAATTCGTCCATTCTTATATCCTTGGCAATTTTATCAATTCAACCCAAAGTAATTGGTTTGAATTTGATCCAAACTGTTTAAATTTGATTTGATTTGAATTAATAAAAAAATATTAAATTTTTTTTTGCAGAAATTTAAAATATTTTTATTCCTATAAAAAAAATTCAATATTATGTATAATAGTACAATCTAATTTAAAATCCATAAATTGACTCAAATTTGACATAAAATTCTTTTGAAAGTTAACTTAATATCTTTTTTTTTTTTTTTTTTTTTTTTTTTTTTTTTTGCTAAGAACTTAATATCTAATTTGACTCTTCACAACTTGAAAGAATCAAATTCAAATTCATATATATCTATATAAAAATGATACCCACGCCCACGCTTGCCACTCTATTTGGGAATTTTTTATATTCTAGGTCATGCTTGCAGATAAAAAGACTTCTCTCTCAAGATTGTTGTGAGGGAAAAAGTACTTTACCAAAAAAAAAAATAAATAAACTTTGCCTACACTTTTATAATTAATTATATATATATATATATATATTATTGATTTTATTTTAATTGTATTGCATGTGTATCCACGGCGTGCCCATTATTATGTATAGAATTGAAATTAAAAATAATAAGAGAGATTGAATCTCACCAATATTAAATTTTTTCTTTTCAAAATATATATATATATATATATATATATATATATATATATGTATATATATAATGTAAAATAAATTAATATTTCTCATGAAAAACCTTAAAGCAATTGGTGAAAAAAAAAGTGAAATTTTACAAGATAGAAATCTTTTTAAGTAAATTTATGAAGGTGAAGAACTTTGCAATTATATATATAAATAATTAGATATATTAGATATAATTAAATGACTTTGTTTACTCACTTTTTCTGTTTTGCTCTGATATAATGTGATAAATGCAGTGCAGACAATAAGAATCAGTATCCCCTATATGTACATAATTAATTTTGTAGGTTCTTAATGTTGGAAATTATTCAAAAATTGTCAATAAAAATCAAGTTAGATTTACTCTACTACAATATTCTCTTGTTTCTTAAATTTTTAATCAAAGATTTGTTGATAGTGCCAATAAAAATATGATTTTAGGTTCCGTTTGTATTATGAAAAATATTTTCTACGTTTTCTAATATTTAGAACACTTCAAAAAATTAGTCAACAAATTCGATCATCAGAAATTAAGTTATTTTTAAGGAAAATAACGTTCTCTTTTCAAAAGAGGATTGACTTCCTCTTTTTAAAATGAGAAATTATTTTTACGAAAATTGACTTTCTCTTTTTTAAAATAGGAATTTATTTTTTGAATTTTGACAAACTCATTATAATAAAAGAAAAATTTATAAATATAAATTTATTAATCCGCCGATCACCGATACTTATTACTGATAACCACCGACATCATTGATCATCGGCGACCACCAAATTTACTATTTTTATATATTTTTTCTCATATTTAATAATAAAATTTTAAAAACATAAAATTTTTAATTGATGTCTTTTAGCACTTTTAGTTATTGTAAGTTTATAAATATAAATAGGCAAATTTATTATGAAATAAATGTGTACAAAATTTTATTAGAGTTCTTTCATAAAATGTTATTTTTTCTTACCTATTTTTTTCAACACTTAATTGGAAGTGGAGGAAGAATATATAGAATATATTTGCTTTAAATAAAGTCTACCCCATTTCAAATTGTTGCGTATATCCATATAGTCATCCTAACGTAGAGATGATGATGAAATCATACTTACGTAGATGTTGTGACTCATTTTTATTTCCAATTTTGTTTGCAATCCCACTTTATCTCTTTTTTTTTTTTTTTTTAATTATATATATATATTGATGTTACTATCAATCACTTATGACATCTAGCTAGTTGTGCCAATTTAGAAATTCTATCAAGAAATTTTCACATTCAAATTATATGATAGTAATATTATTTTATCTTAATATTTTTGTATTAATTTATTGTATGTTTAATGTGACGACATTAATTACAATATTTATGTATATTGTTATTATTTTATATGAAAGTAAAACACTTTTTTTAAAAAAAAGAAATAGCATTTTTATTCTTTCAAATGCAAGTTCTATTTTTGGTTGTTATGATATCGTTCAGTTGCATATATTCATATCGCATATTAATAAAGTTGAAGCAAATTTTCCATTTATTCTGTTTCTTTTGTTAATAATTATCGCTTGTGCTTCCCAGAAATGCCACTGAAAATGAATCTTTTGTTCCTTTACTTTTTTCCTTTTTTCTTTTCTTGGAATAGAATACTATTCCATGGTCAATAAGAACCAGTATCCTTACTTGTGTTTGCATATATGGATGATTGGAAGTGGAATAAGAATATTATTTTATTTACAAATTCTTTAAAGCAAACAAAAACTCGTATCGTCATCCTAATAAGGAGGAGATGACGAAATGGTATATATGTAGATCATGACTTCATTTTTATTTCTTTTTAGTTCTCACTTTTATATTTTTTTCAGTTTGGTAAACGAATAAAGTCAGACTCATTCAATTGAATTGAAGTGCAGAATGAAATTACAAATTTTAACTTTTTTCCAAAAAAAATAATTAATTTAAAAATTTTACAGAAAAAAGGGTGTAAATCCACCTGTAGCTGTCATTTGGGCATAAAGTGAGATCTATGAGAAAAATGAAAAAGAGACTGCTACGCAGTTTTGCTTGCCAAGTGAGAGAGTTGATTAAAATTTAAAATTGTTGATCAAATTCAACAATTTGTTTCTTGAAGGGGATTGGTGGGAGGAAGAGCGATTTTGTGATGCTTGTGGCAGGGCTTCAAGGAAATCTCTTTTTCTATGTAATCTTAATGTATGATATGATCGAAGAAAACAAATCTGGCTGCTTCTGTGTTTCTTCAAATATGATCAAGTTTTATGCTTTATTGGTGCAAGATAACTATGCTATAGCTAACAACTCTTATTTGTGTATACCCTCTCCCTTGACTCTTTTGCCTGTGATGGCGGAATAAATTTCAAGTTTGGAACTACTAGGATTAAGTCAAGATTGTTCAAGTCTTTTTACAATTTCTTCATGAGCTTGACGCCCTTTGTGAAAACTCATTGTTGAGTATTGGATAATTTGTTATGCTTATAATGTATTATAGTTGTATTATCTTCTTGTACTGATATGAACTTAAAGCCCCATTAATGAAGTTTATCTTATTGGGAAAAAAAAATAATAAGTGTTGATCATCCCATCATTTTTAATCAAACAGTCAAAAAACTAGAACTCATAAATTCGAGCATTGCAGATGCCATTAACCCTTTCAAACTCTTCTTCTTTCAACTCCCTCGCATCCTTACTCTTTTCCTTTGCATTTTCGAGCAAATGTTCATAACATGAAAATAACAAACAAAAACAATGGAATAAACTGCTACAAGTGAAATGAATTCGGAATTACAATCCCATATCTTAAGGCAAAATGATCTCTACAATTGGTTAGCATATCGTAGCATGTCTCATCCTAATCATTCTACCATTGCATCCACTGATGCTTCAATAGCTGGCTTCGATTTCCCTTTTTTCTTACCTGTGTATGGAGAAGCGTGCAACATTATTAGAGAGGGATAAGAAAAAAAAATGGTGTAAAAGATATAACTTGGAATTGGAAGGATGCAAGGATGCAACATGATACAAATGTAAAATTTACCATTGCGCTTCAACTGCTTCAGCTTCAGACCCTTCTTCACGTGAAATTTTACTGGTGTTTTGTTGGCATCCTTGGATGTACCTTCACCTATGAAATTAACTTGCATCAGTTTTTTTATTAAGATGCTAACACTGCATGCAGAAGCAACCATACACCATTAAATTGTGGAATTTTAGAGCAGTTTGTACTTGCAGAACCTTGATTCTTTGTACACAAACCTACTCCCAGTCCCATAAACTTGTTCCCAAGGCATTGGTAACACTCCACCCCAAGCAAGAAACTACTAGCAAAATTGAAGAGAAATCCTGATATTTCACCCTATGAGATGAGTATTCCCTATCCGCAAGGACAGTATTTTCTTGTTCATTTTTAACTGGTAAGAGTTTGAACCAACCCCAGCCCAAAAGCATAAAATTTTCCACCACTCTCATAAATAGATTTATAATATGATAACAATGAAATCACACCATTCTGATACCGTCAAAAGCACAACAATGCGTGTACACTACAACTTCATACCACAGCCTAAATTTCATATATAGAGGAAATTAAGGGGAACCACCTTTGGTACTATAAAAAATCTATAAAACTTTGCTCTCTTAGCTATCCAAATTAACATAGTAAAACAACTCAAAAGGGCATTCAAAATGAGAAGTCAATAAGAAATTTAAAAAAAAAAAAAAAAAAAAACAATTTTGAGTGACATTTAATCCTACAATGCCATCAAATAGATCTTGCATTGCGGAAACTGCCCAGGATGTTCCTAAGCCAGCAAAAAGGTCCTCACCATTTTAAGGGCAGCTACCCTTTACAGGGATAAAGTAATAACAAGAAGATGCCTCAACTGGCCAAATAGACATGTGAAGCCACATAGAAAACCTACCTATTCCAAAAAGATAACTACAAGAATGCTTTTTTTTTTTTTTTACCAGGTATCGCGTGGTTAAATTGCTCCATAGGAGGCCACAATTGTTAGTGATTAATGTTAGAGGGGAAGGGAAAATTTTTTGTGAAACACCACACTTATTTTTGGTGGTCACATTCGCAAACCTAGCTCGAACTCGAGACCTCTCCCCAAGGAGCTTTGCTCCTTACCACCAAGCTAGGCTCTTGGTGGTAACTACAAGAATGCTTTCACTTAGCTAAAACAGCAGAGTAGCATTTTCAATCCATCAAAGGAGATTTTTGGTGTGATTAATAAAGCCAATTTTAATTAACAGGGACATTGGAAATACATTGCAATGTCTATAAGATGGCTTACTGCTTTCATACTTGCTGCCAGTGAACCACATACTTGAAAAAGAAAAGAACGAAAATTAAAGAAAATTAAAGCTAAATTGATAGGAGCTGGATCTTGAATATGCTAGATTTTCATATATCACATATCAATATAAAGTAACCTAATCCATCACTATAATGAGAATATTTACAAAACGGAACCTCTCTAATCTTTATTTCTGCTCTAATTACCTTATTTCATTTTTAGTTTAGCTGAGATATCAATATTATAACATCCTCCAGCTTACCATTTTTCATGGACTGAAAAAATTCAAATATGCATCTACATTCTATCAGTTATAGAAATTACAAATTCATTAAAGATTGAAAAATTGCATAAAAAGAAGAGAAAAACCTTCAGCAGCAGCCATCTCCACATCTTCCATGGTGACAAGACCCTTCTCTATATTCTCCTTCTGTTCCTGTATGTAATTGACCACAAACCAATCAGTATAAGGCCTCTTTTGTTTCCTTATCTCCATTGCTAGTACAAAGACGAGATATGTAGATAGATATATGTAAATGTTTGATACTAAAAGATAAAGAAACATACTCTGCGCCATTTCTTGAGGAGCTTGCGCTTGCGCTTACCAGAGACAGAGAGGGGTTGAGGCTTGTTCTCGAGCTTCCCTGTAACTGGGTCTCCGTGTATTGCTCTCTTTCTCTCTGCTACCTGTTCTCTTCTCCTTTTCTGCACCACATTGAACTTTGCCATTTTTTCTCTCTCTAAAGTCTAAACCCTAATTCTTGCAAGGTCTATATACATTTTTCAATTTACGATTTTGGGCTTGAATTGTGGGCCCCTGCTGGAAGGGACCCATTATGCATATTGCCTTAAGTTCTTTAGTAATTTTTGTTGGGCCTTTGCATTTTTTTTTGTTTTTTAATTTCTCATGAAAATTGAAAATTAGGCTCTCAGGGCCCGATGGCTTTTTTTTAATATGAAGGATTAACCTAATCAATTAAAGATTAGGACAACACATTAATAATTAAATTTCAATGAATCAAGTAAATGTGGAATGTTCATTCTCATGTATGTGATATTCACAGTTGAATCAATATTTTTTTTTCTCTATTCAACGGTTCACAATATTAATTTAATAATCAATCTCTCTGCATACATGCAGAATCATTTCTGATAAAACAATAATGTATTTTTTAAAACTCTCACTCTTTTTTTTCCCTATTTGGGGGAGCTATCCAATAATACTAATTAATCATGTTAAATTTTCTCCCCGTGCAACAAATGTTTTTCAAGCTGTCTTGCAAGTATTGCCATGCTAAGTGGTCTCATAACCACCTTAGCCATGAAGGCTTATAATTTTGCCCCTTTCTAGTAAATGTTCATGAACTCTATCTAACTCCCTTCAGAACATATACATACAATTTCCGGTGTAAAAAAACCAGTTTGCTGCCTCAAAATTCGCGACACAGATCACTAATGGCAGGCTATTGCTGGTGCCCTTACCTTTGAACTTGCACAGAAATTTGAGAGACGAGAACTTCAGCAACTTGATGTATAATAATTGTGGCTGCAAAGCTGCAAAGGATAGGAGAGATATCCATGACTTTTGGCAGTCAATCTATTTTTCTTTAGCCGATTTCCTATTCCTCAAATTTACACAGAAATACAACCATGAATGGATGGTATAAAAAAAAGACATTGGACAAAGTCATTGACACTGCTGGGAGTCAGCGATCAACTTGGTAGAATTAAAAGGAAAGTACAAAGATCATTCCATTATATATATTTTAGGATGAAAAAAAAAAAAAAAAAGAATTAACGACATAAATATAAAAGTAGAGATATATATACATGTCCCAAAGATGAAGATATCAGTGTTGCAGTTCTTGGTGGCAATAAAGAAATATCAAAAGCTTATTAATGACACTGCCTACAGAAAAATTAGTATGCCTTCTGTATGCATCTCAGTAATTTATAAGGATGTTCCTATGGTCGCAACAGAACCTCAACTCTTTTGTAAATGTTGTCTTGTCTACAAGCATTTGGCCTCAATTTCCTCAAGAGTGAGTCCCTTTGTCTCCGGCACAACGAAGAATATAAAAACGAGAGAGAGCACAGCTATTACTCCAAATGCATAAAATAATATCCCAGCTCCCAACCACGCCTATAGCCAAAAGTAAAAGATCCATTACTACTACTTCAAATATCTCACAGAAATTTCATAAAGAAAATGCACTTTAATCGCAAAATGAGGAGGACTAGAGAGAAATAAGAGCATCACGACACAACTGCCTGAAATGCTCAACCACATGACTTTGAGGTTTACACTAAATCCTAAACCCCTAAACCTTAAACATCAAACCATAAATGGGATGCAAAGGCTCAAGGTTCAGGAGACAGTTCAAACAAATCTATCTATAAAATTTTGAAAACTGAAGACGAGCCAAGTCTTCAAAAAGGCCCCTATTTAAACGAATATTTGTTTATTATCAACTCAACTTTGCAGTGTTTTGTGCCAGCTAATTCAACAAAAGTGCAAAATCCCCATCAGTCTTATTTCTCTATTGTTAACTAATTCATATCATTTACAAGACATGGCAAGATCACGGAAGAGAGGAAAAAAGAATCACATGTCAAGTCAGCTAAATTGTTTGGATACTTTATCACAATAGCATTCTTAATGGCAATGCCATAACCAGACCAAACAGGAGCTGACAAAAATGAATGCCGTGTTATAACATGTTTCCAGAACAAGCATGAAAACTATTACTCCTTCCATCCCAAATTATTAGTCGTTCCTGTAATTCCAACTATTTAAAGTTACACAATTTATTGGTTTCTTTTCTTAAGTATGCATTTGCAACATTATCCTTCTATTGAAAAATCACATTTCATTCTTACCTTGGAAAGTGGTAGAATTTTTTAATTAAGCAAAAGAGAGTGATTTAAGAATTTCATATATCATCATTTACCATTTAATGAAAGTGGATAAGCAATTTGGGTTATCCAAGACTAAAATAGTGGGAGAGAGGGAGTATAGTAGTTTTTTGTCCATTATTTTCATTACTGCCTTATTGAGGATGACATATAATAAAAGTAGAAAATCACGAGAAACATCTCTTGGTAGATAAATAGGCTATCAAAGTTAAGTACCTTCAAAGGGGAAAATGCAAATGTGACAAGCGCATTTGCACCAAAATTCACGAGTACTGCTATGCTAAGTCCTCTGCCTCTTAAGCGTAGGGGAAAAATCTCTGAAATCATCAGCCAACCAATAGGACCAAAGGATAACTGCAAAATTTATATCGTTAGTCATACCAGCACAGATTGCAGAAGTAGAAGATAAATTTGAAACAAGATCTGTAACTGATGAGAACAGAAAAGTTGTAAAAACCAAGCATTTGTCAGAAATCATTAAATAAATTTCTCATACATTAATTACAGAATAGCACATGCAATGAATCATCAGACTATGGTAAATTCTCCCCATTATTTTGCAGCCACAAGAAGTCATTTTCCACCAAAGAAAATCTTTAAAAAGTAAAAGGGGCTGCTTAGTCATAGTTCATTATGTTCTAGGAAAGACAAAAGAGAGCTCTTTCCCCATTTTGTGGATATAAGTGCTTTCACTAAGTGAAAAGACTAACAACATGACAATGCACAACAAAGAGAGAGGAAGTAAATGTCCTTCCTTTATCTTACTCGCTCTTATATTCAGAGGCTATCTGCACTACAAATGGCATACGTGATACGTGAAAATATCCAATGAATAGCTACTACCTCTATGTGGTATTGTGGTTTTGTTATTTCAGGTTCAGGTATCAATGAATCACAAAATACATTTGAACAAGACTAATATGTTCCCCAACTGTTGGTATGGAAAGTTTTTAAACATATATGATTCCAATATTAAAGAGTTAATATGAGATGAATATGATGGTATCTCCAGTCTGTTTTCTTGTAGAATCCCAACAACGACAAAGAGATTGACTAACCAGAAACTTCAAAGAGAGTTTGAATTTTGATTAGAAAAGGTAGATATTCATATTCATGAGCTACAAGCTTACTAGTGATAATGATTTATCAATAAGTTTCCAGGACCTGCTTAAAAAAGGTCGTTCATCAGAAGTTCTGTATGATTGTTTCAGTAAGCTCTTCCCATTCTGAGAATTTCAATTGTTATAGGATGTACTATCTAAAAACAGAGTCATGCATATAGAAGTAAACTCAAATTTTAATCCTAATTCCGACTGAGCACATATATTGACACAGATATCTTCTAAAACAGTAGTCACACTGAAAAACAGAATTCTGGGATGAGAACTTAGTTGAGAAGTGACAAGAAAATCTTGATTACCTGATAACATCCAACATACAATAGCAGTGCAGCTACAGCCACAAATGGAGCATTGTCCAGGAAAAGGTAATAAGATCCCAGAAGGAATAAAGAGATAACCTGTTCCGAAAATGAAGATATTTCTCAGCATTGTTGCTAAAGTTTTAAGACTTCCTCACAATCACTTTAGTTCATACTTAATACAATTAGACGCCAATCCTTTCTTCATTCAGTAAAATAAAGCAAAAGTCAAGCAAAGTATGATTCAATCTAACAGAATGGTTTCCCAGTTTTAGTAAACAGACAACTGTTGACTTGATGCAGGCTAAGAAGCAATGGAATAGGCATTATGCAAGTGGAAATGAAGAGAAAAAAGATGGAAAGAAGAGTTACCATCCCAGAAACACCACCAAGAAGTAAAGGTCTCCTTCCAAGTCTATCAACAACAAGAACAGCCGTTCCAGTCATAATCAACTACAAATGCAAGAGTCCAAATTAGAAATTTCTAAAGAAGAGCCATTTAGTGCCTTTTGAATAGAAAACAGCTTATGTATCGCATACAAGAAAAGGAACGATGTAATCAATCAGCATATTGAAAAAAAAATTGCATGCCATCTATTCAAAAGGAAAAAAAGAGAGTTGTGCATAACTTATGAGTTATGATAGAAGTGAAAGGAAAAACAGAACTAGAAAATTGAAATTTGCAAGGCATAGTGTATATCAGAAAATTTAATGAAAGCAAAGGCCATTGAAAATGATATTTTTTCATCTTGTTTTATGCAGGATTAGCACAAGCAAAGGCGCATGAACACAATCACAAATGCACACATAAGACACACAATCATAATGAATTAATAGCACCAAGAGCAGCAGCAAAGCAGTTATCTTGCAATTTTGATCACCCTGTACTTACCTAATATAGCTCCTTAAAGTACGTATGATTAAAAAGGATTATATGTTGTCATAACGATGAAGAAATAATAATAACAACAACAATAATAAGCAACCAGGATATGTGATTGTAATGTATGCCAAATAAAGAAAAAAAGAAGTAACTCTTCCCAACAATTTCAGGCATAGGTACATTCATTGTGAATTTACTAATTAAACAAATGGATCTACCTTCAATAAACCAAGTAGGATTGAAACCCGAGTTGCATCAGATGCTGCAGAAAACCCCGCACTCTGCCAGATCATATTGGGTTAGGATGAAACTTGAAAGTGCACTTCTTCTATCAAAACTTGCAACAGATGATATTATATTGATAAACATCTAGAAACCTATTTTTAAGTAAATGGGTACCTGTAAGATTGATGCAGCATAATACAATACGCTTGGTTGTCCTGTTATCTGTCACAAAAGTAGTTCATTCACTAGGAAAAGTGTTGGAAATTCCACATTTTATATCAGATTACTGCTGATAAAAAGCAAAAATACCTGTTGAAAAAGAACTAATCCTCCACCGATGGTAAGGGCTTTCAAGCATTTTCCTCGGAACATTTCCCCCAGTGAAAGTTCTTTTTCTTCACCAACAAAAGCAAGTTCACGAAGAATCTCATCTACTTGGCCAGGTGCAGTATCACCAATAGCCTCACCCCTGAGTCGGCATAAGCACTGTATTGAAGTTTCTTTTAACTCCTGCATATTGCCTTTCCCCATTATGGCACGTAATAGTAGCCATCTAGGTGATGGTGGTAGCCACCACATCCCAACTGCCATGATCACTGCCAAAGGAGTACTGGCTGCATACATATAGCGCCAACCAGCTATAGTATCAACCAAAAGGCTACCAATTCCATAACCTGCCTGCACAACTTTTACGTATTTAGTTTTTGCAAACATTATCAAAAACAAATAGCTATTGTTAGCACCATAGCATGTAAAGCCTAGAATAAGTCAAAGTCCTCAGAGAAAAATTGGAGAACTTACAACCATCCCCAGGACTATAAAGAACTCTTTGAGAGAGATTAATCGACCGCGTATTTGACTTGGAGCTGTCTCAGCAATGTACATAGGTGCAGCGTGCATTGCCTAAACATAGAGAAATTGACATTTAAATGTTTTGCATAAAGATAAACAAGTTAACACAATAAATCTGCAAAGTATCAAAACTAATGAATAAGTTGGCACTTGGTCTCGTCTTATTTTTTCTAAGCAGTAAGCACAGTGGTTCTTGCTCTACATGTATGCATATGAGGAAACAAAAGTTACAGGTAAAAAAAAGAATAATTATGCATAAACTTTCAGGGCCAACATATTATCTAACAGTGGAAAGAGAAATAGATGTTTTACCAATCCTATTCCAATACCAAATACAATACGCCCAATCACCATGATAACCAAATCAGGTGCAACTGCTGTAACAAGTGCTCCAACAAGATATAACAAAGCAGCCAAAATCAACTCCCTTCTTCTTCCTTCAATTCAAATTGATCATTTCAACTTATCAAGAAAAGGACATTAGCAATAATTTTACATATGTAGCTTAAAATGTATAATAATTAACCTAGAAAATCTGCCACGTTAAAGGCCAAGACAGAGCCAATCAAGGCCCCATATAACGAGCCACTGGTCTGCAAGAAACAACACCCACTTATTTCAAACAGAACAAGTATCCGTCTTTAAACTATGGGAGCATTTAAGCAGCAATAAGTCAAAGCAATGTAGAAGGAGAGGCAGGAAAAGATACAAAGAAAGTTGCTACTCATGAGTCATGAATCAACAGTTAAAAGAAGCAATTATCACTACAAACTCACAATGAGCCCAATTTCCACAGAATTCAAGTTGTACCATGAAATTCCGCTTAATGTGGCTGACTGCAGAAGAAGAGAAAGGGGTTAATAAGTTTAGAAAATAGAAGGAATGATTTACAATTTCAACTATAGTCTTAAATGATACACAATATTGCATATATATATATGCACAGAAATTCTAACTCTTGCTCTATCTCACACACACATGCACACATGCAGGAAGAAACATGTGAACTTCTAAACAACACAACATTTTTCATCAGATCTAGCATTAAACAAAATTTCTTGTAGCCAACCAATCACTGTCACAATGCCTCATTATGGAAACAAGAAATACTAAATGACACTCTCATTAAGGCATGAGGCCATACATCATACTGAATACACATAAAAAAAAAAAAAAAAAAAAAGGGAAGCAAAAAACTAAAAAGTATCTACAATTCATAATCTCATAAAAAACACACCTCGATAGATATTGTAGCACAAGATGTGGAACCAATATCGTAACCGTATAATAGTCCTCCGAAAGCTGGAAATAGAAATCTGAAATCAACAAGACACTCCTTAAGCATGAACAAAAACTTCTCACAACTCGTGGAGTATGAAGAAGGAAAGTTATTTGACAGAAGTGTAGGAAAATCATGACCCGAGTAGATCACAGTTGGTAAAAGGAAGATGAAAAATATCGAATACAATGATTACAACCTGAACTTTGAAGAATTTGCTTAGAACTTCAAAAGACCGGAAAAATAATACAAGATGCACAAAATTCAGCATATCTCACTTGTATTATGAGAACCGGAAAACTATGTTTGTACTTACTTTTACTTCAAATTCACAAAATGATAAACCAAACTCAAATAATTCAAATTAATTTAATCCAACACAGAGTCAAATAAAATGAAGAATAATGAAAGCATTCTTAATTCTACCACTGGAACTTAAAGGTCATGTTGCATACAGCAACTGGAAAACAAACATGAACAGCCAGTCATCAGATACCCAACAATGATAACAGAACCCATTTGACAACATATCCTAGCAAACATATAGCTATTTTCCTTCCATAAATCAACAGAACTTCAACAATAAAATAAACACAGCTATAATAAAAGTAGAAACTCACGGGAGAATTGCAGCAAGAACAGAGTAGTTCTCTGAGCTATTGCCCCCATTAAGCAGAGGCTCATCTATACCACCAATTTCACCAGAAGACTTCCCCACCTGGTAAAAACTAATGCATTTAACAACGTCCCAGAATGATAGAAATAGTCTAAAAACATCAAAACCAAACAATAAGCTTTGTTTGGTTGCACGGAAAGCAAAGGAGAAAAAAATTTATATAGAATTCATTATCTTGTTTCCATTCTAGATAATCAGAAACCAATAGATACTTGAATTCATGTGACAAGTTCTGTTTCCTCACGCCATAAAAGATTGAAAATCGGACATTTAAAATTTCATTTCTATTGCTACACTTTTCTTTCTTTTAAAAAAAAAATCTCTCTCAATCTCAATTTTACATCCGTCCTCTCTCTTACACTTTCCCGGCAACCAAACAAATTGAGAATAAAAAAAAAATGTAACCTTTCCGAAAGAAGAAAGAGAGGGCTGTTCAGGATCGGTCGCCATATTTACCACCTATGAAAGACATATAGAATTGTAAGAAAAAAAAATTGAACATTGATTTCCATATGAATAATTCAGATTAAAAAAGAAAGAATTGAAATTCTTTACTTGTTCTACTTGTAAATCTTTATAACAAAAAAGAAAAGACCTTTAAGATTGCAAAGTAATGAAGAAAGAAACATATATATATATATATATATATATATATATGATAGAAAGAGAGAGAGAAAAGAAGACAAGGATGATGGTTGTTAATGTTAGGTGTTCTTCTGAGTCAATAAGACCAGAGGTTAAAGAAAGGTGAGTAAAGGGAGGAAGTTGAATATTATGAAAAGAAAATAAATAAATAAATGAGTAAGAGAATGTGAAAGCTATACCTTCTTCTGTTTCTTTGACAAATTAGATTGCGAGCTCTCTCTACTGGTTACTGCTTTTTCTTTTTTAAGCGGCGACACACAGAACCTGAGACAACAGATCGCATACTGTTTTCAAGTTTATGTCATTTTTTTTATATAATTATGTTTTTTTTTTTTTTTTTTTTTTTGCCAACCTATATAATTATGATTAGAGTTTAAACTCTGTAAAATTTTAATTATAATCAATTAATGTAAAACATAGAGAGATTGATCAGAAAAATCTAATCTTTAAACTTGAATTTTTGTTAATCGAATTTTATTTTTTATTTTTAAGTTGGATTGGAAAAGAGCATCATTAAACATGATTATTTTTTTTATCATTAGATATGATTATTATTAATAGAAATTACATGAATTTATTTATATATTTTAATTATTAAAGTTAAATTAAATAAATTTTAATTTATAAATTATTTTTAAATATTATTTTGTATTATCTATTCTATCTAATCTATCTATATACCTATATTTATATATTATATATATTATAATCTTGAAACAAATGCGGTATTTTAGAAAATTTTGTAATTCTTTATTACTAAAAAATATAATACTCCAACTAGATTGTGGTTCACTGATTAAATGGCAGTTTTTGTGTTGGTCATCCCTATTCGAATCTGGTGCATGTCTGCCGTGAGTATATTCAGCGCAACTGGGAAGTTAGTGATTCCCGTACAGGGAAGGTAATCAGGCGACTGATTGGCTTACTAACGAGTCACTTAATGTGAAATTAACATTTTGCAAGCTGCATCATCTGGGATTAGCAGTATTCTATGGGAGACCTGATTGGTGTTTCATGGCTGATTAGTTTTTTTTTTTTAATGTATTCCCCACCTTTGAATTAAAAAAAAAAGAAAAAAAAGAAAAAAAAAACATTATATCGTTATGATAGTCATCTGTGAGTACGTCAGCTTCTAGAGTGGGGACGTTTATGACTTTGGAGCGAAGAATAAATGGGACACAACATCAGAAACTGATTGAGAGTTCATTGCTCAAAAGTTATGATCATTGTTTCTAACTTTTTTACTTTTTTATTTTAATTTTTCAATTGTAAAAGAATGTTATTATTCAGTGTTTTTATTATTAAAACATATAATAATAATTATATCAATTTATTTTTCAAGACAAATTTTTATATAAAACAATAAAAATAAAAAAGATACCAAAAAAAAAATTCAAATTAGAAGTATTTCTTTTTGAACTTTGAATAATCAATGGTGAGTGTTTCCCTTAAAAAATTTAAAATGTTAAAAAAACAATTGGGTGTAGAATGAATTAATTGGAAAACTTCAATTTTGTAATTACATTTTAAAAAAAGTATTCAACTGTCATGTGAGAAATTCAATTAAACTTTATATAATGATTTAATTGAATTGAAATATAAAAAAGTTAAGTGGTTGCTAGATATAGTGACTTAAGAAAAAGAAAAAGAAGTTTAAGCCATGATGCTACTAGAAGAAAGCCCCGTACTTTCTTTCTTTCTTTCTTTTTTTTTTTTTTTTTTTTTTTTTTTTTTTTTGCCAGAGAACAGCCCCATACTTGTCTCTTACTAGTTCACTAGTTTACCAGTCCTTTCAATTTCACATCCTCTACTTGTATTTGTATTTTCTTGGCCATGGTTGGTCCAAGTAGACATACTTCTTCATCACTTTTAATAAACGATCCAAATTCATACAACAAAACATCCAGAGTAAACAAAGTTTGTCTGGTCACAAGATATGCTCACAAATTAAGACAATTTACCTGCAAGTCAACTCTATAATACTCCATGTCCAATAATTGCATCCTTCATTCTGAATTTCTTGCTAATGCTTTTCAGACCTGGGTTCCATTTGGTTAGTAATGGTTTAATTTTCTTTAGCTGGTGCTAATTCAAATGGGATTTTAATATTGGAGGCATTTCTCTATAATCCCAATTCTACAACATAGACCAAGAACAGAAGATTATCAAAACACTAGTGTAAATGGAGAAGAATAATAGGATTAGTACTCAAGGAACTAAAACCAATATTGACTGCAGTCCAGAATACAAATCATGGAGAATGCATCTGCTGAAACATCTTTGTAGCCCAACATTCCAAACTATTAAGTTGATATTCAAAGTTCTCTTTATGAAAGCAAATGCAAAAGCTTTATGGCTTCAGATAAGCACAAGCAATTTATTCATGGAAATCAGATTTCAATAGCCATAATTTCCAAGTTTACAGTAAGTTGGTGGATCTGAAAGGTTACTCTGGCTTGGAAGGTTGCCACGGTTGGTATCTGGTCCAGTTTTTCTGTCCAGGGTTGAGGGCATGTCCTTTGGAATGGTATATAAACTCCTCACCTTCTCCAGAGAGATTCTCCCGGTGCTCAACCCCATACCTCTTAGGTCTCAGCATCAGGAGCTGCAACGAATATGATGACATCATCATATATTATTCAGCATGCAGCTTCCAATTTTATTTAACAAAAATAAAGTGGCTTACCTCATCCCCAGTGTGATCAGTTATAAAATGAAGCCAGCCATGCCATTCTGGTGGCACCTGAGAAGCATTATACCGATCCTTTTCTGCATATTCAACCCATCGGTGTCTTCCTACAAAATGCCACATTAAGTAGAGGGAGTTAAAACACATCAAACACAAAATGTAGATGGTAACAACAGTAAATCAAAGACATTTTTCTGATACTGCACAAATAGATGCCAACTTCCTAGGGCATTTATATTTTCAACTTTGACTCTCAGAAACGATCATCTCTCTCCACACATGCACACGACAAATAGACACGAAAACCAACTATGTAAATAAAATCCTTAATGAATCCTGTGAATGGAGGCATGTTTCCATAGGTTCAACACAAAAAAACTCCTAAAATACATATATTCAACACAACAAAATACAAATGCAGAAGATTCAGATCTTCTTTGTTGTGTTTGAGCTTGTTTTAGAAAACCATTGAAGAAATGTAGAAATATGGCAGTGACATCAATAAGAACAAGCCAAACAAACAATTCAGCCAGGCACAAGAGTCACAACAACATATATAAAAAAAAAAAAAAAAACTTGAGGAATAGCAAGGGACAACAGGAGCAATTACACAGAAAAGAATGGCTTTTTTATCATTGTCAATAGCTACTGATAGTCCAATTATGAAGTATACCACATGAAAAGAAAAAAGAAAGAAATGCTAACCAAACTGCATGTCTTCAAGTCTCTCATAATACTTATTGCCAAATTTGTCAACCCCCACCAGTGTTGCCCCTATGTTGTGGATTTTGGTTTGCCTAAATCAATTAAGTAAATTTTAATTAGAGAAACTAATGAGAATTTACCAAAATCTAAAAACAAGAAGAAGAAGAAAGATGTTAGCATTAAAGGCTAATGAAAATACAAATAATATGAAGTTAAGACAACAAACTAAACCAACAAATAATATACAGATCAGATGGTCCGCTCAAACTTCATCTAAAGTATTAAACTAAGAAATCCAAAAGTAATTTGAAAGAAATTACCAAATTCAAATGGTATTTTGTGAAAGTAAAAGAATGTATACATCAGCCTATCTAGTAAGAACACCTTTCTCCAATTCCAAAACCTCTAATAAGAACATTAAATTCATAGAACTTCCAAACCTCATAAATAAAAGTGCACTAGTTCATCAAATCAAATAAACATAAGCACTCTGATTGGCAAATCTCCAACCAACAAAACTGTAACAAGCATTAATAAAGATATTTTAACTTACAATAAATTTCCATCTGCAAGGCACTTCCTGAAAAATATTAAAGAAAACATAAATGAAGTCAGCAAAATTCAAAAACTAAAATAAAATACGAGAACAAAGATGAATAGTGTATCACTAAATTGCTTACTCTTCAAAAAAGAAAGTGTAGATGAAAAGGAAGCACAAAAGGAAAATGAAAGTTATAATCCACGATTTTACAAATGGAAATTCATTCAAAATTTGTATTTATGTATATCCATATAAAACACAAAACCCTACATTTGTTTCAAGTTATTATGATTTAAAGCTAAAGGCACACTGATTCTAACCAAAAGCATTGAGTGGGTGGAAATTTCAGATTTTTTCTTCCCACTCCCGAATAACCTAAAACCAAATTTGCTTAAATTTCCCATGTTTTATGCTCCTGTGCTCACATTATTTTCACTGCACTTTTTATATCTCTTGAGAATTGTCAGATTTATTGTTTCTGCAGTATCACTCAAAAAATTGCCCTTTCTTCTTCCATTTTTACTCAGTCAATTAGGTCTATAATTCCATTTCTCATCTAATTTCTTTCTTCAGTATTCATGGTATTCCCAACTACCAAATAGAAGCTAGAAACCAACCTTAGAAAAAGAAACCCTATTTTCGCTGATTTAGGATTTAATTAACCAAGAAAATGAGGCAAATTAATATTTCAACTCATTCAGGTCAAAACTGAGCAAAAAGGGACATCTTTAACATATCCATTAACAAGAAAAAATAACAAATAGATTCGTAATGTAGCTTTTCTAATTCCCTTTTGATTTTATTTTCATCAGTTATTTCAGATTAATTAGAGATTATACAGTTAATAAGAACCAAATTGAAAAAAGAAAATAATAAAATAAGGGAAGAAAATGAAGCAGAAAAAGAGGGACTGACAAGTAGCCTTCTTCCCTGAGCTGCCGCAGAAATGTGCCCAAACCTTTCTCTCTGATCGCCTTGAAGGCTTCTTTCACCACCGTCGATGCCATCTCTCTGTCTCTCTGTGTTCTCTTTTTCTTATTTTCGGACTAATTTCAATTTCTTTTTCTTTTTAAATTTTTCACATTGGCACACGCATGTCACGTGAGATAATGTTTTGGGCAAATTATTATTTTATCCCATCTAATTGACAAAATAGTTCGTAGTAAAAAATAATCAGTCATTCCATCTTTTTTTTTTTTTTTTTTTTCTGTTAACAAATTAAAAATAATAATATCTAATACCTAGAATACCCCAATCATCGTCACCATCACCAAGATGTATAAAAGAAAAGTATTTTCTTTCTGTACCAAAATTAAAAAAAATAAATAAATAAATTGTGTGAGATACAAAGAAGAGGGAAAATCCTAGTAACTTAGACTTGCATTTGTGAACTCGTTATTGAGAAGAAAATGTAAAAAAATGCAATTAAGCTATTAAGGACTAAAATTTGTCAACCAAGAATTTCCAATGCTTTCAGATTATTCTGAAGTATCAAATGATAGATTGGTGGTATTCTTGCCGTGAAACTCTACGACTTTGTCCGTTCTTCTAACAAGTTCCATTTCACAGAAGTTTTGTTTAATAATGGAGGTTGGAAGAAGGGGAAAGAGTTTGCTGCCGGCATCGGATTTTTTTGGTGTGGATTTGAGCCTTTTTTATTGATTCCAATTGCCTATTACAGAGTTACTCCTTCAGGCCGACGAGTTTCATCTCGGTTGTGCTTAGGAGTTCTCAGTGATTTTTGTTCAATTTATGGGTCAATAGATCTATGGTGGGTGAAGCCTTTTCTCCAACAAATTGAGCTACCAAGTAAGGTTCCAGTCATAAGCCCTCCCCGATATTCAGTGATCCTGTTGTTTTGTTGGCCTCAATCGTCGCCGGAAGTGCAAGTGGCAAGGATGAAGGCTATCAACAAGGAGGGCTTCTCTAAGGGGTCAAGTGGTAATTTCATTGTGTGTGCAGGCCTAAGTGCCTGTCATGATCTTTTAGGCTTCAAGCCCAATGTTAAAAACCCAATTTGGGGGTACATTTGTTTGGACCTTGACTGTTTTCCTCTTGTTAGTTTGACATTGTTATATGATTTGGGCTTCTTGCCTTTAATTTAATGATAGCAACTTTTTTCTTGGGCAAAAAAAAAAAAAAAAGTATCAAAGGATAGATTGTGATCTATAAAATTTAGATTCTTTCATATTTAGTTTATTTTATTCTCATGATACATCATTCTTTTGTTTGATACATATGTTATCCGTCTTGCTCTTTGTTTTCTCTATTGTTTTGTTCAAGCAATAATGATCAAAATTAGTTTTTGATTCATTGATTCATGTTTTGGAACTCACCCTTACTATTATAACTTACTACAACTCACTACACAATTATTTTTCTAGTACCTCACTCACTCGAATTCATAGAGTACTTACTCTGATTTACACTATGCATGGTAATATAACGGGGAGAAGAAAGGGGAAGGGAGGGGAGTGGGAAAATTTCAATTTATTTTATTTGGCAAATTAAAATTTGATTAATAAAATGAATGTAGGGAAAATAATGTTATTGTGTTTGGATGGAAGTGAATGAACGAGAATTATAATTGTAAAAAGATAAAAAAAAGTACTAAATAAATAATAAAGATAATAAGAATAATACTCATAAATTTTCAATAAGAATAAAATTTACTAGTCATGTTAAATTTTTGAAAATAATTTTCAAATAATAAAAACTTGAGATCAATATTAATAATTTTGAAATAGGATTAGATACATTGAAATGAATTATTTATAAAAAATAATAATAATAATAATAATAATAAGTTTATTACATTAACGTTAGAAGTGATTATATAAAAGCAATTGAAATTTCAATTAATATTATTGAAATATTCAAACATAAAAATATATGTAGGATAATATTAACGTAAAAGATATATAAGGGCTTATATGGAATATTGTTAAATTGACAATGGTAAAAATGACTATACGAATAAATTATAATCTCCCATTAGGAGTTGAAATTTTTTACACCCCAATTTAAGATGTAACAAATTTCAACTTATATAAGATAAATGATGTGAATTGCTCCATTCCTCTTAAAAAAAAATAATATATGTCAAATAAAATAAATACTAATTCATTCTTCATTTATTTTCATTTTGCTAAAATTTACCCTTATCCATGCATAGTATTAAGGATGACAATTTAATTAGTAAATATATATGGGCTTTTATAGTAAGTAGCAGGCATGGCCACAGTTCATAAACCGACGGTTCAGGTTTAAGAGGAGATGTAACCGTGACCTGAACTGTCACATCTCACTTTTAGCGATATGACAGTCCTAGGGCATAGGTGACCATAAATGTACCAACAATCCGTAAAACCCACTAAATCAATATAACAATACAATTAATACTATATATTTCGATAAGCATTAGCAATCAATTAATTCAATTCAGCAATATAACAGTTGTAACTATAATATTACTCCAGGTTCACAACCTGCATTAAATATACACTTCCAATATACTGAACTTCATATACACCAATACAAATCCTCCCAATATTTATCAATGTTAACCGCATTTAATTTATGTGTTCACTTAATCATATGACATTA